>JAOEGS010000489.1:0-27227 GCA_025447755.1 Corythornis vintsioides | reverse complement strand
GAATCATAGAATCATAGAATCATAGAATCATAGAATCATAGAATCATAGAATCATAGAATCATAGAATCATAGAATGGTGGGGGTTGGAAGGGACCTCTGGAGATCGTGGAGTCCAACCCCCTGCCAGAGCAGGGGCACCAGGGCAGCCCACACAGGAACAAATCCAGGTGGATCTGGAGTCTTTAGAGCAGGAGACTCCACAGCCTCCCTGGGCATCCTGGGCCAGGCTCTGACACCCTCATAGGGAAGACGTGTCTCCTCATGTTGAGGTGGAACTTCCCATGTTTCTTCTGGGCACCAATGAGCAGAGTCTGGCCCCTTCTCCTTGACCCTCATCCTGAAGATCTTTGTAAACATTCATCATATCCCCTCTCAGGCTTCTCTTCTCCAGGATAAACAGCCCCAGGGCTCTCAGCCTTTCCTCAGCAGAGAGATGTTCCAGCCCCTTCATCATCCTCATAGCCTCCATTGGACTCTCTCTGGTATTTTCCTATCCCTCCTGAACTGGGGAGCCCAGCACTGGACACAACACTCCAGATGTTGTCTCACCAGTGCAGAGTAGAAGGGGAGGATACCCTCCCTCGTCCTGCTGCCCACACTCTTCATTATGCATCCCAAGAATATTGACTATCTGAAATGGTAATGACTGGTTAGAGATCCAAAGTTGAGTCCTGGTTCTTATCAGCAGAGACTCCTGGTTCCCTGCTACCCTGAGACAGAGGTGACAGAAAGGAGCTTGAGGACAGCCTAGAGAAGGACTCCAGGGACTCCTTCAGGCCAAGGAGCTGTTTACACAGTGAAGAGAAGCACTTTGGCAAAGTTAGGAAGCAATGGCCATGTAGGATGTTTGTCCACACCTGGCACAGACCTCCAGGCAATACGAGTGGTAAATAGGTCTATCATCACATCCACAGCAGATGCAGGAGCTGCAGTCTGAGCCATGGAGAGAACTTTTTATCACCAGCTCTGCTCTGCTTCTGCTGCCTAACCTGTGTGCTACAGACCATGATAGTGACAGTGATAACAAGATGTTAAAACAGGTATTTGACACCACAAACCTTATTTCCCCATGCTATGAACAGTCACACAGGGCAGTCTTCATTTCCCAGGCTCAGCATTCAGAGCAAACACACTGCTGTAATCTTTAGCAAATACATTTCTGCTTGCACAATAAACCTGTTCAGAAATGACACATTTCCATTCAAACTAGTCACCAAAGAGTCACGTATTGGGGCCTATCTCTGCTTTGTGCTGACACTGCACAGGCAGAGAATCACGTGCCCTCATGAAAAAATACCCTGTCTTAAGGCAGGACTTGGCTCAGAGTCACATAAGACTTGTCCAAGTTTTACATCATATTTCCTCTTCTTTTTTAGAATCAGACAATGGTCAAGGTTGGAAGGGACCTTAAAGCTCATCCAGTTCCAACCCCCCTGCCATGGCAGGGACACCTCCCACCAGAGCAGGTTGCTCAGAACAACCCTCCAGCTCAGAGTCCTCAAGCTAAGCTCTCTTCCACTCCAAAGCAGGGGGGAGCAGTGGGCAGCAGCTGGGAACCAACCAAAAACCATGCCAAGAAGTCACCAGTATGAGCTGGGATAATAAGCCTCACTGTGTGTCTCAGTGGTGAAGGGAGAGACAGAGCATTTTCCTGCTTGGGTAATAATGGGAAAGGATGAGAGTACCCCGGCTGTACAACTGGCTTTATCCCATTGGGTTTGATAATTTTCATTTGAACAGAGAGTAAATATTGATTTAAGTGGGTCTGATTCCTCATCAGAACAGAATTTTTTTCCACTGCTTTAAATTACAAATTAATCCAGTCATCTGCATTGGAAACAGGTAAATTTGAGAGAAATAGGAATTTATATAATCACAAATATTTTACCATATTCTGAAATGTTTTGCATTTTATTTCACAGTGGTATATATCTTTTTTCTTCTTTCATTTGTGTGAGTGAAAGACAATTATCCATTTCACTTTCATGACCTACTTATTGCTGTTATCTGCATCAATCCCACTGCCTGAACCTCAATAAAGAGCAGTTACCATTTCCTTATAGTGAGGAACCTGGTAAATGGGGTAACCTCCAAAAAAAAAAAAATCCAAATAAATAAAATTACTTGCAAACAGGAAGTTATTTTATTCAGTGCTCTAGACTTAATTTTTTTTTTAACCCCTCAATTGTCCATAAACAGGAGATAGCCCTGTAGCTGGGAAGAAACAAACTAAAATGCACAGGATGAAAGGGAGGAAGAGGCTCACTTATGAACCCACAAGCCCCTTTAGTAGCCTGCAGCTCTACTGGATGCAAAACACCAAAGTTTTCAGACTTCAGTGCTGAAGATCCTCCAAATTTTGCTGCCCACACTTAGAGCTAACAGAGATAGTATGCTCAAGCATGGTTTAGTTATGTTCTTCTAAACTTCTTCCTCTTGTGGATACAAGAAATCTCAAGTTAAAACCAGCAAACTACATATAATTCATGTTGCCCAGCTAGGGTCTGGTTCCTCCTTCAGGAAAGGTGTGAGGTGTGGTGTAGAGTTGTTTTTAGTTTTTTTCTGAAGATTTCACCACCCCATCAGAGCTTTACCTCTGGGTAATCAATGTAGGTTCCATAGGCACAGGCTCTCCTTTGAAACTCATGCTCAAGTGAAAAAGACTCTGCACAGCAGCAAGGTTTTTGCAAAGGCTGGTGTATGAAATACTTTTAAATGTATATACTTCAGGGTAATGGAAAGAAATAAACACAAGACTACATCCTCTGCTGCAGTGGGTTCAGAAAACTGCTGTGGTGCTGGTAGATAGAGAATACTAGACACCAGGTGAGGGTCAGCTGAAAAAGATGGGGCTTTTTTCATAGGAAAGAGTTAACTGGGAGGATGGTTAAAGAGCAACGATGTCAATGGTGTTTATGACATGCCCTTTAATTACACTTACCAGTAAATCAGCCTGTGCATGTAAGTACCAATGAGTAGGGCATATTTCAGAGGAAATAATAACTCTGTTGATTAGCTAATGAATAGGCTATCAGAGAATCCAAGGAGCCTTTTCACTATTGCTCACTTTAAATAATAACAGTAATTAAAAACATACTGCACACCCCAGGTCATCTTTTGAACCATTTAAACACTCACAATCATTCTTCCAATTATCTGCTTTGTATTTATTAATAGAAAGATTCTGCCCTGTTCCCTGGCTACATATTTATTTCCCAGAAGCACAATAGTCCACACAGAATGGAGGAGAGAATCTGATCATATCTGTGGTTGGAAAATAAACTCCCAGTTCTCACGGGGCCAGGCGAGCCCTCTCCGCAAACACTGTCCAAGCTGCTGCCTGAGACATCACAGCCTTGGTGCTCATGTATCAGGTGCCAACCTGCAGCTGAGGGTGACATGGTAGAAATATGGTGTTTGCAGCTTCCTCCTTCCACTGGTCACCTGCTGATGAGGCTGCAGGGTGCCTAATGAGGTTAGGTGATTAAGAGAGCTTGATAGTCACTGCTGTCTGTCCCCAGTGCTGTTACCTTGCCTGCTTCCATAGCAAAGTTCCCTCTCCGCTTAGAATGATTTTACCTAAAAGATCCATTTAATCTGGGTTGGTTTGGTTTTTTTTCCCTTGACACATATCTGAACTCATATAGACTATGGGTAAGGTTCTGCCCTTCTGGAGGACTGTATCACTGGGTCAGCTGTCTTCGGGACAGCATACAGCCCCAGTATCTGTGTGTTCCTATAAGCATTCCCTGCTGAAAGCAGGACAAGTGCAGCCCATGCCAAAATTACTGCAACAAGAGCCTTGGCAATTTAGACATTTCCTTTAGCTCCACTAAGAAGTTTGCCATTGGAAAATGTACTGTGCAAGATATACGCAAAAATCAGCATTTTTCTCAGCCAAAGAGATTCTGAAAAATGTTTGCATTCTTATCCAATGAGCCTGATGGTGATGAAAATGAAAGAATTCTTTCAAAATCAGCTACTTGCAACTCATTAAATGAGAACAACAAATGGAATCTCTTCAGAAACCTTTGCTGAAAAGACTTGATCTTCTGCTTACACTAGAGCTTCTGGTTCATCCTGTTTTCTCCTGTGTTGCAGCCATCCTTAATCCCTGCTCTGGCAGGGGGGTTTGACTAGATGAACTTTATAGGTCCCTTCCAACCGCTAACATTCTGTGATTCTATCATCTTAAGCCTTCTAACTTCATAGGAAAATTGCCACTGCCTTCTGTTAATGCCTTTTGTTATCAGAGCTCTATCTGACTGTTACTACCTTGCTTCCCTCCCACCCATGCTGAGTAGGTAGCACACACTAATTTTAACCACAGGGAGTATTTGTTCTCCTTTAAAGAGGCCACTTTTTGTTCAAGATCCAAAGTACGAGCTCTCTCAGCAACATCCCAGGTGGGCACTGCTCTCTCCTGCCCTACCAGTGTAGGTGGTGGAGGTGGTGTAACAGCCAATTTCACAATGGCAAGGGGTTCACAGAATCACAACATCGCAGGGGTTAGAAGGGACCTTGAAAGACCATCTCATCCAACCCCCTGCCAGAGCAGGATCACCTAGATCAGGTCACCCAGGAACAGATCCAGGTGGGTTTGGAAAGTATCCAGAGCAGGAGACTCCTCAGCCTCTCTGGGCAGTCTGTGTCAGGCTTTATCACCCTCAGCAGGAAAAAGTTTATCCTCATGTTTCCATGGCCCCTCCTCTGTTCCAGTTACATCCATTGCCCCCTGTCCTGTCACTGGATGTCCCTGAGTAGAGCCTGGCTCCATCCTCCTGCATTCACCCTTTCCATATGGATAACCATTCAGGAGTCAGCCCTCAGTCTCCTCCCAGCTCCAGAGCCCCAACTCCCTCAGCCTCTCCTCAGCAGGGAGATGCTCCACAGGGGGTTGACGTGCCCTCCCCCAGGTTGTAGCCTGGACTTTTGATGGTCAAGATTTCCTGATAGCTCCAGCACCTGGCAAGCCCCTGACCACAGGCTACCCCACTCAAACTGTCTGGAAAAGCTAGCTGAAGCATGTCCTGAATTCCTCTGCCTTTTACAAGGCTCCTCCCAAAAGCTGGAGCTTGATCTAGGTGGCTGCCTTAGGTAGTCTCATCAATTATAAAAGTGTCAAACACACACTCCCTGCCTCTGTAGCTAAGACAGTTTTGCACTGACTTGGACAGCTTGCTGTTTCCTAAGTGCTTGCCAGCTTGAGCTGGGCTTAATTTAGGGTTGGGCTCATCTCTTTACAAATCTTTATAAATCAGAGTTTGCCTGTCACTGAGCTGTGAGGGGTTTCACTCCTGATTGCAAGGGGAGCAAGAGCAGGTATGGGGCTGACAAAATTATGGGAGATCTGGGTGGAGATCCGTGGAGATAGAAAGCTAAGGTTGTGACTGAAACCTTCAAGTTAAGGTTTCACTCCTGTAGGTTTCCCCATCAAGGGAGTATATTCAATCACAAGCGAAGCAGAGTGTACATCAGTATCATAATGTGAAATATTAGTTTCTTCCAGCTTTTCCCTGAATTTTTGATACATGGCAATTTCAGAAGTGCTAATCCTTTGCTTTAGATAAGAAAGGGTTTTGCAATGGAGCAGATTTGACCCTGTCACACAGTCCTGAAGCAAACAGCCCAGACTCAACCCCCAGCTACTTGCACAAGAGAAAATTGCATGCACCATTAAAGGCAGTAGAATCAGGACTGGCTTACACTGCAGAATGGGTACAGCACATGGCTGTCAGTGTCTGTCTGTGTCTTCCCTGATGAACTCAGACACAGAGGAATGGTAAGAAACCAGTGTCCTGTTTACAAAGCTCAAGTCTGCAGGAATCTGTGCTTGACGATTCTTAGACTTAGACAAGCTGTTTTTCCTGACTTTCCTGCTCATACAAAGCTTCCATTTGGTCCCAGGAATTTTATCACTACTCTAGGCAAAGCATAAGACTGAACAATAAAGTGGAAGTTCTAACTTTAAAGACACCACCAGCTTCCTTCTGCCTAGCCCACAGTTAATCATAACAATTAAAAAAGAAAGGTGGGTGTTGTCCTCTTCTCCCAGGTAACTAGTGAAAGGACAAGAGGAAATGGGCTGAAGTTGTGCTAGGGTAGGTTTAGGTTGAATATTAGGAAAACATTTTTTTTACTCAGTGATGAGACCTTGGCACAGGCTGCCCAAGGAGGGATTGGAATCACCATTCCTGGAGGGATTCAGAAAACATTCAGATGTGGGACTTCAGGCCATAGTTTAGTGGTCCTGAGAATGTTTAGTGGAGTTTGGACTTGATGATCTTGGAGGTTGTTTCCAATCTTAATGATTCTATGTTTCTATGATTCTATAATATTTTGGGAAATGTTGCCTTTTTTATTTTTCTGAGGGTCACAAAATTGTACAGAGGATCATTTCTCCATGCCTTGTAGCCACAGGTCTTTCAAAAACCTTGAAGGAACTGCTTGGTGGTTGCAATGAAGAATAAACATTTTGTCACTAAAGCTGAAAAGCAATGTGTATTTTTTTCCCAGTTGGTTAAAAAGTTAATGGATTTTTTTTTTTTTGGCAGTCTCTAGGTGCTCAAACTGATCTGAAAAAAAACCCCAAACCACAAAGCCAAAACAAACAACCAAAACAAAAAGAAATTAAAAGTTACTGGAAAATATAATCTCATTATAAGGATGGGGGTACTGCTGTTTTTGGGACCCTGTTCAAGACTGAAATGATCCTAATAATTTACAATTAAATGAAATTAAATTAACTTTGTGACATACTTAATTGATTCAGTGAAGAACAGTGGGTATGGCTCATTTCTTCTCCATGCCATGGAAACCCCAAGAAATGCTGTGTGCATTGCCAGGGCAGGTGAGTCTGCCCAGACCTCTTGGGTGCTGCTCCTTACCTGCCTCTGATCTGGACACAGCCTGTCATTCCAGCACTGCTTTTTTTTCAGTAAACTGGGATTCAAGCAAAATGAACAACTGAAGAGGGTCCCCAGCCTGTCAGAGGTCCTGGCTCAGTGAAGCCCAGTAGCAGCTTCCTGATCCTCAAGCACCTCAAGTCACATCAAGCAGAGGATGCCCGCAAGGAGCTGCTGCTGCCATGGCTCTGTCTCCGAGGCTGATGCACAGCAGAGCTCTCCTCCTCCATCCTCCTTCCCTATCCCTAGACTGCTAGACAAATACACATACCCTCTGATGGCAGCAGGGACAATCCTGCCTCTGAGGTAGGAGGCAGAGGAGACAAGTCTGCCAGGTTCAGAGTGTGAATGCTCACCAGGATCTGCCCAGATAGGTTGGGTGTTCTCTGTGCTGCAAAGGGGTCAGAGAAATGACCAGCCAAACAGACAAGGCACATCTTCTCCCTGCCTTCTCATGCCACAACACTGGGTTGTCTGTAAGCAAGGCACAAAAGAAACCCAAAACAAACAACCCATCATTTTGTTTGTGTTGGGGGGTTGGATGTTGTTTATTCCCATGAGAAGAACAAGTAGGATTTGGATCATGGTTGCGGTTTGGTGAACTACAGAGACCCACCATTGCTTTCTCTTTTCTTCCTCTTCGCCACATTTGCAAGATGATCCACATACCTCTGTTCGCTCTTCAGGCTGCGATCTTCACATCATTCAAAGGTCACAGGCGGAAGACCTGCAGACCATGGGCTTCAGAGAAGGTTTCCTTCCTGCTTCTCCAAGAGAAGGGGCTTAGCAGCCCCTGCCTGTTTGCCACGCCATAAGAGATGACAGATTTTCAAGCCTTGTCTGAGCAGCTTTGCGACGCAGCCTTTTCTTCTGTGGAACTCAGGATGTATTTAACAGGAAGCAATAAAGATGCAAGATAGTTTTGGAGAGGAAGCAGGACATTTTAGGTAGGCAAAAAATAATTATTTGTGCTGAAACTGGGTCAAAACACCACAATGTTTACCATGGCTCTCAGAAAGAGTGCCATGGGGTTTTAATAATGACAAAAATTCAATATCTCAGTGTTGGGTATCATCTCAAAAAGTGATATGGTTTCAGACCAAATGGAAAATAATCAGATTTATAAATCCCAGTGCAGCAGATGTAACCCACTCGGACCTGAACCCAGTCACTTCTGGTTGGCTGAATCTGATATTCCCACCAGCTTTGCTGCAAAGGCATCAAGAGACTGAGCCCTCACCTTAGTCCCTGTCACTCCCACTGCAAATTTTGTTCATTGTTTCATATGAAACTAATTTATCTCTTGAATTAATTCCACTTCTCCTTCTGGACACTAGATCTTGCATATTTCTCTGCAAGGTCAAAAGCACCTACTGTTGGCTCCCTGTGAAGGGACTTGCTACACCAGTCACCTTCTAGTCTTCCTTTGGATACTCTAAGTGGGCTGTGGTCTTTAAATTTGTCAAGGCCAGATGTTCTCTCAGTCCTTAAATCATTGCTGTGGTTCTTTTCCCTACCCTCATCAAGTTTTCAACATCCTTTTCAAATGCAGATGCCAGGTCTGGATGCAGCATCCCAAAGTAAAATTACCTCCTCACTCCTACTTGGTTGTTTGTTCAAGGACTACATTAATACTTCTGGTAACTACATTGCTCTGACAACTCTTGTTTGACTGCGTGTCCATCTGAGCACATAAATTCTACTCCACTTCTCATACATTACCCCAACTTTCATCAGACATCTTTAAGGAGAGATTAAGAAGCAACTCCAAAACATGCTACAGACACGCCAAGAAAGACCTCAAACCTTTTACACCATGTGGAGCAGACAGCACTTGAAACTGCTCCTCAAGGCCTCGATTTCTTTCTCACCAGCCCACTGCAGTAACCCTTGCCCTATATTTTAATACTGAATTCAGTGTGTTTGACACAACCCTGGAATGTCTAGTGTATACAGATTTAGGAACTGGAGGATCTGTGAGGAATGAAGCTCAGCACAGCTGGATAAAGCAGCTCTGGAGCTGTGAGCACACAGGAAGAGTGGAAATCCATTCTGGGTTTCTGCAGCCTGTGCTCAGCTGAGGCTCATGGTAACAGGGACAGGATGTCATTCCTAAAACCTTTCTTCTCTTGGAAAGAAGTGATACTGTTTTTTTGCAGGAACAGACAGTAAATTACAATATTACAGGGTTGGCCTGTGGCTCTGCCTAACTGCAGTAAGAAAACCAAAACAAACCAGCTACTTTGGCCCCTTGCTTCAGACCCAGTTCTTTGCTTTCTGATCATCCAGATGTAACAAAGCCCACCTGCAGTTCTGGAATCATCCAGGCACCTCTTACTCCCTTTGGGCAAATTGTGCTAGGCTGGTTCTCTCTGCTTTACCCAGGTTACCAATGCAAGCCCAGCAGCTGTTGTACCCTCAGGCACCTCCACAGCACTTGTACCACATCACTACACACCCCCAATGCCACACTAAAAAATGCCACTCTGGACCAAGGTAGAGATCTCAACTTATGTAAGCATTTGGAACATAAACAAACAAAAATCATTATAGGCAAGGGTGATAGGAAACACTATTAAACCAAAACCTGGGACCTAGGGAAGACTGAAACCCAGGATAGTTCACGTGCCCAGGAGCATTCTGCTCTTAAGGGGTCACCCAAGCAAATATGAGTCTTCTAGTATTGCTGGGTGGGGGGACCCTGAAGCAGGTGCCATGAGTTGTTGGCTATTTCATTTCAGCTATTCCAGAGTAAAGGTGCTAAGGTGACAAGCAACCATATGGGGGTTTCCCTCCAGCCCCAGATATCAGCTCTGAAGCTTCATACTGGTACTAGAAAGACACTCTGGGGTCAATCTGGCTCATTCAGCCTCACTGGTAATCGAGACCCATGGATGAACTCTATCTTTGTTCTTTCTCAGCCCATCCCAGGGGCTGTCACTGAAGAGAAACAGGGATAAGTGAGGAAAGCATCTGGCCAGGCCATTCGTCAGTATCAATGCTATTGATGATGTATGAGCCAGAGCAAAGTCCAGCACACACACTCAGAGCTGTGCTGGCTCAGTAGGACTAAAAGGCAAATTATTATTTTCATTTCTTTTTAAAAGAAACCTTTATTTTGTCAAGCAGTAGCAGCTCCAGCAATTAGTACACTTGTTGGTGAGTAGGGAGGTACTGTTCTTACAGTCTTTTTCCATGTAAAATCATAACATGGATCCTGTCTTGGAGCTCCTTGGCATCTATACTGTAAGGCAACATGGTACTGTGACTCCCTTTCCTCTTGCAGGGGGATGAAAACCTGATATAGCCCTGCTTCTGGTCCAGGGAGGCAAAGTATTTCATTCTTGATTTTTTTGCTGATAAGAAATAATGGGAAACACCTTCCTTATGATTTTTTTTTCTATTTTTATTCCTGATATCACCTAAAAGAACATTTTCAGCCCCAGATCCAGAGTTCACATGGGGCATCTTTTTTATGACACCTGCAAGACGTTATCTGCAGGCACCACCATAAGCCAGGCTGGGTTAAGGTGGTGCTGAGATGGGAGCGGGTCCTCCTGGGACTCTCCTGAAATTGTGCTGCAGGGTTTCAAAGCAACATGGCCTTCCACAGGCTGCCAGCAAGAACGTCAGCAACCAGCTGACTCTTTCTACTGGGTCAGCAGCCCAAAACTGGGACACACTGGTCTAAACCTCCTGTTTTATGACAACTCCAAGCAACACAGCTCTGACGTACCCAGCAGTGAGTTTTGCACTAGACTTCTCAGAAGTGGCTCACCAAGCTTCACCCCTGGCAAGAAAAAAGGTGAAAAAAAGAGAAAAAAAAAGGAGAAAAAAAAGAGATGCCAACTCCAGCTAAGGCTGAAGACTTCAACACCAGTTACCAACACCTTTTTTTATCCATTTAAGTGCCAACACTGGAAAATCACACAGAAAAAGGCATTTCAGAAAACAAATGTTTCAAAAGGAAAGATATTCACCCTCTTCTCTGCACCTTTTGCTTTTTAAACCCAGTGATTATTTGCATGACTCACTTTGCACTTAGGTAGGGATGAATTTTTCTAAGGCTAACAGGACTGGGGTACCCAGCTACATCAATCCCTAGGGAGGAATGATATGACGCAGCCCGTCATCAAGGTGTAGCATCCCCATTCCTGGCTGGTTGGAACAGCCCAAACCTCAGGCAAGGCTTGGCCTGACCCCTTTCTGCTCTCCAAAGGCTGTGCTGTAGTGTGCCCTACCACCCAACTGGCCTTAGGCAGGTAAATCTGCAGTGGGTGATGGGGAAATATATGCACACAGAGGGGATCTGAGCGAGACCTTTTAGTTAAGGTGTGAAAGGCCAAACAGAACCTGGATGTTGGATGTAGTTTTGAGGGACATGGTTTAGGGGTGAACTTTGTAGAGTAGGGCTAATGGTTGGACTGGGTGATCCCAATGGGCTTTTCCAACCTGTTCCTGTGTGGGCTGCTCTGGGTGTTCCTGCTCTGGCAGAGAGGTTGGACTTAATGCTCTCCAGATATCCCTTCCAACCCCTACCATTCTATGATTAACCCTTGAGTTGGAGACAAAGGAGAAGGCACAAGTGTGTGTGTGGGGCGGAAATAATATCCCAGCATGATACCCTTTTATTTGTAAAGCTCTGATGAAACAACGTTCTGAATGGCATCCCACTTAAGAACTAACGGAACCAACCTAACTATGTGTCAGTCACACTATACAGATTGCATCTTACGTTTTCCAGATGCCTAAATATCTTATGTAGTATTTACATATGTATCAGTTAGGTAGTAAAGTTTCATTGTGATTTGTTTCTTTCCAGGACATACTTATTCAATGGCAAAAAAAAACCCCAAAACAAACAAAAAACAACCCAAAACAAAACAAGCAAAACCATGGGGATGCATTTGCATTTTTGTACAACACTCCCAAGCAAATGGCTAGGGCAATTTTCCTGAGAGAAGGCTTGTTCTTTGAAACTCTTGCTTTAACGAAGTGGAAATACAGAAAGTGGATTGGGGAGGGGGAGGTTTTGCTGAGCTAAAAGCCTAAGGATGCCTAGTTAAGTTTTTCTTTTAAATTATTTACGTACCATTAAGTTAAAATGTTTACATTCATTCATTCGTATAAAAACCGTTGTTAAATCTTATGCAACTGATTTAACACTGATTGCTGCAACGCAAATTGCACTTCTTTAAAAAAACAAAACAAAAAAGAAATTACTGTATATATGGAAGAAAAACATCTGATTGCTACCCTGTTTACACATTTTGACCGACTCTATACAGTTCAGCCAGAAAAGATGAACTTTCATAAACTTCAGTCACAGTGTACTTCAAAAGTTATGCCGCAGTCTGGCAAAGTGAGTAAATATTTTAACCCCCCCAAAAAAATCTAAAAAACCCCCAAACAAACAAAAAACCCGACCAAAAAAAAAAAAAAGCCAACCAACCCCAAAATCTCCTTAACCATCTGGACCTTGTGAGACTTGTACCAAAGGTTGTGATTTCTTCCAGGGGAATAGCTGGACTCCGGAGACCAAAGAAAGGCATGTTGAAGATGGGACAGCACAGGAGTTGAGGAACTGATGGGGTGAAGATGTCCAACGTTGGGTGTGAGCTGTCTGTGTTGGCTCAAGCAGTACGTGCTGCTGACGCTCCTGCAAAAACAGCTCCCTATATCTGGTAGCCTTTGCTGCTCCCTCCTCCGCACTGACGACTTCCAGCAAATTCTTGGGGGAGAAGGCGATGAGAGAGTGAAAACAACTATACGATCAGAAAGGCAGCGCTGCTGGGTAAATCAAGGATGTACTTCTGGAATCTATCAATAGATGTAGGTTTATCTCTTCTTTTTTTATCCTTTTTCTTTCATTTATCTCTTTTTTCCTTTTTTTTTTTTTTCTTTTTTCCTTTTTTTTTTTTTTTTTAGGAAGGTGTAAAGTTTCAATAGCTATCCCCCCGGGTGGGCATTTGCTTTCCCTTTATTTTTCTTGCATAGATGAAGAACCGGACACTTTGGCAGAGCCTCTTTTGGAGGTGGAAAAATACGACCTCTGCCGCCAAGGCACAAAAACCAATTGGAGAGAGGAATGCTCTTTGCCAGCACTCTCGCTGCCACCACAACCACTCGGCAGAAGAAACCGAGCTGCGCGGCTGTCTGGGGGTCCAGCTTCCCTCGCCTCAGGTCACGCCAGAGCCAGGGCACACCAGGGATCCTGTCTCACAGATGCCGTCACTTCGGCCGTGGAGGTCAGACTGACTCCCGTGTAAAGCCCATCTTGAGCTGAATACTTAAGGTTGGTGTTTTCAGGACTGGTGGTATCTCCCGGGCCAGACATCACAGATGAGCTTGCCTGGAGCAAGGGGGAGAGCAAAGAGAAATTTCAGTGAGTGGGTGAACTCTACAGACACTGGAGGGGGGTGAGTGGGAGAGTGGCAGGCTTGGGGCACAGCCACTAGCACAGAATTTGACAGGACAAGGGGCAATGGCTTTAAGCAGGAAAAGGGGAGATTTAGGTCAGGCAGTTCTTTAATCCAAGGGTGCTGATCACTGGGATGGGCTGCCCAGAGAGGTGGTGGAGGCCCCATCACTGGAGACATTCAAGGTGGGGCTTGAGGAGGCTCTAAGCAGCCTGAGCTAGTTAGAGATGCCCCTGCATCCAAGGGCATTGGACTGGGTGACCTTTGGAGGTCCCTTCCAACACAGTACTTTCTATGGTTCTATGATTTCTGGGAAAAGTCAGAGTTTGCCCTCTAATTGCCCTGTGTCTCAAAACCCTGCAACCAACAGCATGTCTCAGGGGCAGCTCACTCATTCAGCCTCTCTGATGGAGTCATATCTGCTTTTGGAGAACAGCATCTGGTTAGCTTCCCAGCAAGGTGGAAAAGACATTGTGTGATGCACAGAAAAACCTGGAAATCAGACCAAGATGAAGATAATGTGTGTGTGTGTGTGTGTGTGTGTGTGTGTGTCTCCTGCTGCCCCCTACCAAAGGGGCCCAGATGCCAACACTAAAAAATGTGAAGCAGGAATAGTGGCATGTTATTGTTTTGCTTCTCTGATAGAGGAATCCTGATACATCCCAATTCTCCAGGAGCAGACATAGAGCACCTTCTGGAAATCAGCCATTTTCTGGGTCCCTCAAACCTTGACATTCCTAAAATCGTTCCTCATCCTTCAAAACACCAGCCACAACCACTTTTTAAGACTGGCCAATAAAGGTGATCCTCTTTTCATCTCGAGGGGAGAAACCACTATACCTTTGAACCAGGAGCCTTGATCCTGCTTTTTGCATGGGGGTTGGACTCAATGATCTCCAGAAGTCCCTTCCAACCCTCACCATGCTGGGATTCTAAACTCACAACAACATGCAGGAGAGCTCTGGTAGGCACAAAGACAAACTTCTGAACTGCACTGGAACCAGTCCACTTATTTTAACAGAGGAATGCAGAGTTACAAGGACAAAGAAATTATCATTTTTTTCCATGAGGTTGAGCAGATCCACCAAAGAGGAAAAATCAGTAACAACAAATGTCCATAATTTTTTCCCCATGACTATGCCCAGAGACTTCAATGAGGCAGGTTTCACACTAACTTTTTGATCTAGTTTTGATCAGCCTAGTGTTTTTGGTTTGTTTGTTGTTTTTTTTTTTAAGTGTTGGGTTTTTTTTCTATTTCTATTTTCTAACTATTTCTAATCAAATACACTTAGCTCAAAATACATCATTTTTAGCAGCCTGAGTCTCCCCAGAGTGGAAGGAGGTTTGAAACTAGAGACGATTAGTGTTTGCTCAACCCAAGATAAAATTACTAGGAGCTGCTTTGAACAGTTGCCATTTGCCTATATTCGCTGCTGTTGTTCCCATAGGCAAATACCTTATCAACACCTGCTTTTTCTAGGCTTGGAAAGTGTAATTCACCTTTTCCTGATTCAGCCCTGTGAAGGTGGGGTGTAGGGACCCATAGTTTCCATGTGGAGTTATCAGCTACCCCTCCCTTGAGCACCCCAGAAGGGAGGATGTGGAGGCACATCCTGCCCATCCCTGCCTGACCAAGGCCGGATCCTGGTTCCACTGAGCCAGGGCAGGCAGGACCCCACCCCACTAATGTCATGAATAATCCAGGCAGCTCAGGCAGCTCCCAAAGTGAGACATGGAAAACAAACTTTAGCTCATAAAAAGGGCACAGCTGAATCACAGCTCTGCTCCGGAGCCTGCCTGCCTCTCCTCTTACTTTGCCAGCTTTAAGGGAGGAGACAACAGAAGTTACAAGTAGCTATTAGAGGGCACTTGTCAGTTGGAATAAGTAAGATGAACAATGCTGAAGTCAATGAGCTCTAATTCACAACAGCTGGCTCTATCAATAAAAATGTTAGCGATTTATTTTTATTGCTGAAAGCTGATAATAGGTGAGATCATCAACTGCAGGTCAGCCTCCAGAGGAAAAAAAAAAAAATGAATGAAGCCCACTGGTAAGCTTGCCTCCCAGACAAAGGAAGGTTGTGCTTGTACCTGCAAAGGTTCTTCTTTTTACACAAACCAGGTCATGGTTTGACCCAGCCCCAAGGCAGGTTGTCTGAATTGAAGGTGGCCTTCCTATAGAGGACTTGCCACCATGCTCACAGGGAGACATTAGTCAAAGCCATGGAGGGATTTAGACACTTACTCTGTACCCAAACTTGCTGTCAGAAGCCCAGAGCCAAATTCATCCCAAATCAAAACAGGGCTGCTCAGCCTGTGCCGGCCAGCACTTGGAGAACACCACCAGCATGTCTGGCTGAAGGACTCTTGATTTCTGCCACCCACTCCTTCCAGCATCCTCTACCCACCACAGAGAGCAAGGTGGGACACCCCATTCCCCCCAGCCTTCCCCCATACCTCTGCAGCTGAGAGGCAAAAAGCTCTGAGCAAGGAGTCTTGCTAACAGCTGGAAAGGGTGGCAAAGGGCCTCGATCTAGACCTTTGCTCCATCAGATAGACCTTTGTTCTAACCACTTCATAGGTTCAAAAATGCTCCACGAATATTGGACATTACACTAAGTCTGTAGTAACTGTGTCTCAGCCAGCATTCACTTCCTCTTCAGTTAGCCTAGTTTAGGTTCTCTACACGTAAATGATGACTGCAGTCAGCTGAAACACATTGGGAAAACTTCTGTAGTATGCACTGTGCTATGGCAAGCTGTGGTGGAGCCCTTAATTTTCCATCCTCAGCCTCCCCAAAGTAACTGCCATTCCCACTGTCTGCCAATGCTGTCACTCCATGGATTCTGCAGAACAAGTCTCAGCACTGCAAAACCAGAGGGTTTTTTTGAAGTGACCCTCTTGGTACACAAAGTTGTCATTTCTTGCTAGTCCAATTGATCCTTCTATTTATATTGCAGACATTCAAACTTACATATCTTCTTCTCTTGCCTTTGTATTACAGCAACTCAAATATGTGGTTAATTTATTTAATTAATTAATTAATTAATTTCCTAAGGGAGGCAACTTGCAGCATGGCTTGGAAAGCTGATGTCCCCCACTGCTACCAAGAGCTGGATGAGTAATTGGCTTGATTGCTTTGACAATAAAGCAAAACCAGTCAAACTGTATGTGTCTGTATGCACACAGAAATTTTGGGTAGAACCAAAAATACTTATTTTCCTTGTTTTTTTCCCCAGTGAAACAAAAAAGCTCTATTGCTTTGTTCTGTTTTATACAATATGAAATTCTCTCTTTTGGATACATGTACATGGAGCAAATAAATGACTGAATATATGAAACTGAGTGGGGAGAAGAAAATAGCATCCTATTTTGTCCAGAAGAGAAGACTAACACAGAAGAGGTAGAAGACCAAAAGACTTTAACTGGAGCACCAGCTTTCCCAGCATAATGCCTTGAGTACTGGACTATTCAGTATTTTAGGTTTCTCATGCCTCCTGTTGATCTTATTGCACCTGGTTTAGACAAATATTTACTCATAGCAGGACTGAGGCACCGTGTTTTCATTTTCCAGGTGAAAGTCCTACCAACCATGCTGGTGAGCCTTTCACATGGAAACTCTGTCCCAACAGCTATGAAATTATTCTACATCTATGGAAGTCCTATAATCAGATAGTTTGAAGGACCGTTGACCATTCGGTTTTATGACATCCAGGTGGTTAATTTTATTTTAAGAGGTTGTGTCTCTGGTTTACCCAGACTCTGGGAGACACCCCTGTAGCCTGCATGAAAGTCTTACCAATCTGCTGCCTAAAAAAGAGCAATGAACACCACCTCTAACCACCTCACAAATTCTCTTTTCAAAACAGAAGAAGATGCAGGAGGAGCTACTCAGATACTTCAGCCCGGGTTGTCAGGCATTTTGGGGACAGTTAGAGCTGCATTTTCCTGGTAACTCTCCACCTGCTGGGGTGCTTTTGGAGTTGGAGACAACTCTTTACCCTACAATATTGAAGAGCCAGTCCCGAATCACTCCTCAACATCAACTTCCAAAGGGAAATAAGTACTAGTTTTACCTACAACTAACTTAAATTATTCTATGGTGCGTGATTACAGCCTTTGTGAGAAAGCTCCAAATTGGAGACAAAGAGCACAGTAGTCTTCTGAAAGAAGAGCTCTCATGGTGCTTCTGAGCCTTTAGTGACATCAGCCCTGGCTCAAGGAGCCTCCATGTCCTGCCATAAAAAGCAGATTTTACAGCAGTTTTCATACTACCTTTTATCCTAATAAGGGAATAAAGTCCTTCTGGTAATCACAGAAGTTAGAGCTCCTGCATAGTAATAGATGAGTGTGCACTACAGACCATGCCCTTTGTCTAGGAACTTATTCCACACAGCTGTTCTCTGTACAATTTCAGCAGCATCAAAGGGAGAGCAGGTAGAGGTGCAGATGCAGGCTGTCTGAAACCTTCAAAACTTCTTTTTATGGGGGTGTAAAGCAACTTCATATAATGGAGCTGGACCTTTCCCGTAGTAGTAACAAAGGACACCTAGTACTTACACTGCTTAGGAAAACAGAAAAAGGACTAAATCCTCCATCCAGATGTGAATTTGGCAAATAGCCCCTTTACTATGGGGCAGTGAAATATCTCCAAGACAAACACTTCTATTTTTGGGGATGTTTGAAAGCAACTTTGCACCAACAACAATTCATAATCGTATCTTTTAAATGCTTAAACTTCAGCTAGAACGTAAAATCAACATTTAAGGTTCTAGCTAATTTGTCTCAAAATTGGCATCATCTAAGATTACCTTCATGAAACGAATAGTCTCAGAGACATTTCCAAGAGGAATTTCTGCCCTTCTCTTTTTCTGTCCTCCTTTAATTTTTTTTTTCTTAAAAGATGTAAAGAAAGGCAGGACAAAAAAGTTACTATTACTGACACAAATGAATTCTGCTGAATTTCATTTCCATTAGATTTCTACATAACTAGAAACTCTCTTGGCAGCCTCCCATAAAAGGCATAATAAATTGCTTTTGTACGAGCAGAGGAATTCAATTTTTCTGTTTCATTTAGCAACAACACTGCTGTGGATTTCAGACAACAGTTGCTAAAATGTCATCAGATTTGTCTACGTCATGTCAATTTGGCTTTTTTCCCCCCTCTTCACAAAATCAAGGCTGAAGAATTGAAAACAGAGCTAAACAACAAAAAAAAAAAAAACAACCAACCAAAAAAAATAAAACCCACCCAAACCCAAAAAAAACCCAAAACAAAACAAAAAACAAAACAAAACAAAAAAAAAACAACCCACAAGTTGCTGTGCTGGTTGGGTAATGTGTGGGGAATTAGCCAGGTTGGCTCTTCCAGCAGGTGTTTCAGCAATGTTACCAACACCACACCAGCAGGAGCAGGCACCCTTCTTGTTAAAGCAACCAAAGATTACAGCCTGAATTCACCCATCTGTGGGTTTTGGGAAGTTTTTGTTCATTTTTTTCCCTTCTGACATGACCCAGAGAAGTTTATTCTCCATGTGCAAAGGCATTATCTGTTCTAAGAATAAATACAAAACTTTGGACTATTGATGAATCAACACAAATGAGGGAAAAATAAATGAGGCAAACAGAGGTAGAGTGTCTTTTCCTCAGCATGTGATGGGATTACAGGCTGCCTTGCTCTAAAACGCTGACATCAGTTCACTTCTCAACCTCAATGACAACCTCAATGGCCCTTATGAGCACTCAGCCTCTCCCACAGAGTTTAGGCCACTAAGAAATGATTTCACCTCCTTTGTAGCTAGTAATCATGTTCCCAAACGATGTCTGGGGCAACAAGAGTCAGTCTTAAGAGCCACTGCTTTCTACTTGCAACCTCCAGTCTTGCCCATCCCCATCGTGTTGGGTTGCTGATGCTGAGCAATGCCAGGAGCTCAAGGGCCATGGATTGCTGAAGGTGAGCAAAGCCAGGAGAACAAGGGCACAAAAACTCCTGACAACTGCTCCCCTTCAAATCCCATCTTTAATTACATTACATGGGGCTGGAGTGCAGGGGTGGGAGAGCACTAGCCCTTCATGTGGGGTCGGGGGCAGTCAGGGGAATGACTGTATGACTGATGGCTGCTGCAGTTTCCCTGCTTCAGCACATCCCACAGCCTCTCTCCATCAGCTCCTCTCATTGAAATTGTTCATAATGGGTAGTTTGCAAGTGCTTTGCATATGCAGGGCACATCTGATCAGATCATAGTGAGGAAAAGGCTGTGCGGACACTCCCATGCTGCCTGCTGGATACAAGGGGACAGATTTCCCTGGTCCTTATGCTGGTGCCCTCTCCCAGCTTGATCTACTATGGAAAAATGGGAGAGAACTGAAGTCCTGGCACTGAGGGATACTCTCCTTAGTGTAAATAAGAGCAGCCTCAGGGTCCCTGGGAGTTGCTTTTAGTTGCCAACAGCTCTCAACCAGCCTTTTGGCTCACAAACCTTACACCCACCCTGCTGTCCTCTTGTACCCACACAACTTCACTTGGCAAAATTATAGATGGTACTAATCAGATTACAACTTAAAGATTGTTAGTAACAGGTTTGATATGCTCTCCTAAGGACAAGGGCTACACAGATGAAGACAAGCTTTAGCCAGCCAAGAAGGCAACAGCACAGGACTGTACTTTAGTTTTGCCTATTATATAAATCTCACAAAATTCCTCATGATCAACTGCTTAGGACAACATAAGGAAAATTTAAGGAAAATTTGGTTGCATTTTTTTCCCTTACAAATATTAGAGGAGAGCCTAGAAGAGCACAGAGTAGTTCACAGGGGGGGAGAGCCTGAAACCCAGTAACAGTTCATTGTTTGATTAGTGGTTGTCTTTTTTTGATGTGATCTGTTTATGTTATTGGACTGACAGGGTTTTCTCATGACAAAGACAGGCCCTTTTAGCAATATTCTTGTCTGGCAGCATCCAAACCCAAAACCAGTGCCTCTGAAACTGGGTGGCCCTGTCAGTCCATGAACAATCGCATTTGCTAAAAATGGGGTTTTTTCTCCCTTTGTACAATGAAACTTTGTACGTCAAGAATTAAACTATTGAAAGGAATTTGGATGTGGGAACGCTAAGACATATTGAAAAATAGTTAATATAAACAATGTCTTCTTTTATTAATAAAAGAGTAGAGAAAGCCACATTAGGAAAGCTTTTCAAAGAAATAATGTGGCAGATTAGAGGACACATACGGCCCAGGGAGTATGGATATGGATGTGGATATGGATAGCCAAGGGGTTAGAAATTAATTGACATTAAGGTTTGCAACTCCAGCAGCAGTATTTGTTATCTCACATGCTAACTGGGTGAAGAAAGGAAGTTTGAGAAGGTTTCAGTAAATGATGTAAAATAAGGATCAAAATTAAAGCAGGGGATGATCAGTGCTCCTCTAGTGCTCCTCTGGAGCTCAGTGCTGCCAGATGCTGAGTGTCTGGCCCCTAAAAAACCCTCTAGGAGGAGAGGGCTGATCTTCTATGCTCTCTAATCAGTGGGGCATCCCAGACTGGTTTCAGCTTGGTCTAGATTGGGGTTCAAGAGCACATCTTAGTTTAAACCAAAAGCCTTTATGCTTCCCTTCATACAGAAGGATAATATTTTACTGGGGTTTACTAGACATTGGAGATAATGCATATATATATATGTATGTATAAAAACAGCTTTTGGAAAACATGATAGTGCTTTGAATTATAAATTCTTATCAAATAATTAAAGCATTTCAGGGATAAAAAAGGAGTACATGCACAATTCTTTCTCGAAAGGATCAATTGGGCATTGTTTATTGTCTTTTCTCCAAAAGAAAAACTTCAAAATGGAAGAACCTGAGCATTTCAAAGCCTAATGTCTGTGGTTAAGCTGTAGCTAACTTAATAATAAAAAATTATATAAATCTTAATTTACATGTTTTTAAAGTGCTTGTCATTCTGTTTACAGCTATATGTAATATTCTCTGAAAATCTTGTTCCTGCATCAGCTAACAAAACGGGAAAGTTTGTTTAGATTATTGTTCTTCTAGATAAGATAAAAGCTGTGATAACATTGCACAGGGATTGTTCTGCTTACAGATATGGACACCAGCTTATGGCTTACCCCAGAGGCTGCACTCTGTGTGTTGGGAGAAGCTGTTTTACTACAGTCATCTGAGTTAGTAGAAGACGTGGATGTTGGAGTCATAGGAACCACAGTAGTACTGTTACCTGAAAGATTGGAAACTAGTATTAAAAAGAAATATATTCCAGCCATGGGAAGAAAACAAAACAAAACAAGTATTGCAGCTCAGCTATATTATCCTCTTATATTTACCAGAGCATGCCTTTGACTTATTTATGTTCTTAGGTTTTCGCTTCCTGGTCTGAATTCCTTCTTTTTTCATAGCAAGAGGTCGAGGAACCTAAAAAAAAAAAAAAAAAAAAAATCTATTTCCACACCAATCCTAGAGATGTGTATGTACCCTAATATCAAAAATCAAAATACACTACAAGATCAAATGGTGATGTTGAAAAGACCTGTACAGAAAGTCAGTTTTTCCCATGATACTGTACTGGGTCCAAAAAAACTTTGCATTTTACTTGGGCAAAGCAATGGGTTGTTTCAAGGGGAGTTGTAGCTTAAAAGAGCAAGCAGGGGAATTTTTTCCTTGATGTGAACTATACAGTTTTTCCAACACCTCAGTCAGTCCACAGATAAACAGCATATTTTAAGGAAAACCAGCATCATTTGGCCATAGGTCCTATGAAATCAAATTGGACAGGGTGTATCTGATCCATGATTCCTTTTTTCTGTTAGTTAGGAATTATCTTCAGTGGCTGATTCTGGAAAGCAAGAATGCGTATGAGGGAAATAAATGCTTCTCTTCCTGTAAACCAGCTATGCAAACCAGACCATAAGTGCCTTAGGACAGAAGTTTTAGGCCATAATTGACTTAGACTTTGTTCTTATAAGCAGTCCTGCCTGTGATACAGCTTTATAGTATTCAGATTTATTATTTGTAGGGAAATGTGCTCAAAACTCAGATTTGTGTTCTGTGCCTCATCACAACAATAACCATTGCACAGAAAACATTGGCTTAAAATACATTTTAACTTCATGACAACATGAGCTTGGGAAAAGACAATTCAGGCATATGCTTAATATCATTATAATGTTTAAACCTGTGATATAATTTCCTTTTTTTTGAAGACTAGACCAAGTTACAATCACTCCTAATGGCCTCGCTCTTCAAACACTTGTGATTGACTGTAACTTAATCCACAGAGGCATAACAGACTCCAAACCTCTCCCAAAATGTACTCCATCACATTCAGGACAGAGCTATTTTCTCCCTCTATTATTGCCTAGCAAAGGTTGAAATGACATTAGAAGTTTTGCTGGCATAGCTATGACTTGAAATCTATTCAAAGTTTAGCTGGCATAGCTACATCTGTTGATGAAAAACTATCTTATTAAACACCTAGGTTGTTTTTTTTTCCCCCACTGAAGAGCTAGTTGAAATCCTGGTATCAAAAAGACCTCTGCCACTCCTGCAGAGGTGATTTCTTTATACAACTCTGACAGTAGAACTACAGCAGCAAACACATAACTTGTCAAAAGTGTAACTTTCTAAAGTGGTATAACCATTTTCTAATATCACACATTTTTTTAGTCATTTTCTCAGTTTTATTCCCTTTTATATCCACAGTCCAAAACATTGAGCTGAGACCATTAGCACTATCTGAAGCATCACTCTGACTTGAGGGAATCCGATGCCAACACCACCACACCCCCCTCAAGCTCCTGGTCACCCACCGGTGGGAGGACCAATCCCTTTCTCAAATGAGCATCAGAGAGAGCAGGGAATCTCCCTCAATGACACAGCCACTCACCCCGTGGAGCTTCATGTAGAGGCCACAGGCGTTGCAGACAGGTTCACCCTCCGCGTTCCTGCGCCACAGGGTGGTGGTCGTGGTGTGGCAGTTGGCACAGGACAAGCCCAGCCGCCGGGATGAGGGCTAAAGGAAAAGTGGAGGCAAACACAGGCATAAACAGGCAGGCAGGAGCCAATGATTTATGCCTTTATGGCTTATAAATAGTACTTCAACACACAGCAGGGATGGTAAGAGGGTTTTTTTTTATAACATCTATCAGCGGCATCCCAGAATTAAAACAAGGTTTTCCTCATTTCAGAGGCTAGGAAGCTGACGTGGTTATGTGAGTCTGCAACTCCAGGCAGTTATGGCAGAGGTAAAATTCACATTTGGGAGCTGCTGACCCAGGGACCTTTGTTCAAACCACCGGTCACTGGGTCTTCCTCCAGCAGGACATCTAGGAAACATCCCCACTACAGCTCTATCCAGATGAGGAAAAGTCCTATCACTCCAGTGCTACCTCTCCAGCCAGTCCAATTCTTTTTCCCGTGTGTGGTGGGCAAAGAGGCAACTCTGAACCTGACACTGATGCCCCCTACTAACTGGAAAAACAAGCCACTTTAGTCACCTGCCCTCAGTGTCACCACAGCTGGGGGAAATTTTCCTGAGCATCCCATCTGGAACACGGACAACACCAGCATCTCTGTAAAAAGATCTTTGTATCATCACCCATTCTTCCCTTGCATGAAAAACAACATTTCTGGGAAGGGTGTTTTACAGAGCAGAGCTTCCCCTTGGCCAGCAGAAAAGCTGTTGAGTGGCTACAAGGTCCCCACTGCAAACAAGCCATTTATGACACTCTTCCGTGGAGTTTGGAGCCAAGATGAAGCAACCTTGTATCAGAAATAACCGTACAACCCAGAGCTTTATGGCTGCAGGCTGTATATCATAAGTGAAGGCAGTCCCCATAAACATGTGAAACGAAGGTGACTTGGGTTATAAAAGTCCCTGTAACAAGTGATCTCTTTTACGTTCATCACAAGCAAAGAATTCCAGCTCCATCATAAATCTAGTCTTTTTCAAAGTATTGCACTGACAGAAAAAAAAAAAAAAAAAAAAAAATAAAAATCTGTGCCTAGCTCCATGTCTGGCAGCTGAACAAGTTTACACGCAGAACTCAGTTTTAGAGGATTGCATTAATCTTATTCTGACAATAAAGTCCCATAACTGAAATTACTAACTTAAGGGTACAATGCCCTTCCTCTTGAATCATTTACTGCTGGATTGTTAGACATAACTCGGTCACCTTTGATACCGCAGAGCTGCCTGCTACATGGGAAACTGATAAAAAAAATGTTTTGAGAATGAAGAATATTCCAGAGTAATAACCGAGTTTCTTGAATGCTAAGTTATAGTTCCCTTAACAGTAAACCATCATCTTCACAACACAGCTCAGAGAGAACTCCAGATTAAATACAAATTCTGTAGCCTTGAATCAGTAATCTATTATGAATTACACAGAAAAAAATAAAATAAAAAAGGAATAAAAACCAAAGAAACCATGCCAAAAAAAAAACAACAGCCAAGTGTAATATAGGCTGAAGTACATGCACATACTTAATCTTAAAAATCCAGATCTCATGAGAATGTGATTTTTGACCTTGTTAATAAATATGTATGCACACAGCATGCAAATTGCACTCCTCAATTCCATACGAATTTTACATAGACTGGGTAAAAAAAAAGCGATTCTTAACATATATATAGTTTTCTTTCTTTGCAAGTGAAATGTCAGATGCTTCACTGTTAAATCTCTCTCTTTTTGTATGCAGCCTGGTATAAATCTTCATAGACTTTATTTCAATAGCTTTTGCTCATTCCTGTATCTAAACAAATGGGGGGAATTTTTTGGTGTGTTTTGAAGCTCAAACGTCTTTTCTGCTGCAGGAATTTTATCAGAAACTTCAGGGCAATCTAAACATGTTTAACATTTTCAAAACATTTTCCCTTCTCACCTACATATTTCCAACTGTATGAACACACAGTCAGGGTTGATTTATAGTTCTGGCCAGAGCACCCAGTAGAGATTGTTAGGCAGGGTGATTTCAGAATTATCTAAAACTGGGCTGCAGTTTGACTCTGGTTTACTCTCCTCAAACCCTCCCCTTCGTAAAAAAAAAAAAAAAAAAAAATTAAATAAAAGCAAAAGAAGGGAAAAAAACCTATAGAAATGCCAAAGCCAGGTATTAGCTACTTGAAATCTGCACTGGGCTAAAGTGTCAGTCAAGCTCTGACACTTCAGGCCAGCAGCAAATCTGGCTTGTCTGCTGCATTCGTTTGTCCCCAGTAATGAGATAACACCTTGTGTCATAAAATTTAGTGGGTGACCAACTAGAACAAATGGGCACCCAGCAGTAATTAATCCCTGGCTTTAAGTTAACTTTTTGGCTTAAAGAAAGGTCTTTAATCAGAGGTTGGTTCTTGAGCTCTTACTGTCTGCTCTGATCACTGCACGTTTGTTTTTTGTTTTCCCCTGCTCCCATAAGGGCATTAAATTCAAATGGTTGTGAAATCAAGAATGGGATGTGTTTTAATGCTAGGAAAACAGGCATGGAGCAAAGCAGTTGGTGTGATTGAAAGGGGCTTGAAAGGCTGATGGGTTTGATATGCTGTCTCCTTACACAAGGGTCCAAACATCAGCTTGGATTATACCAGCGTGATTTATTGTGGCTCACTCAGTAACAGCCATTACTGAAGAGCATATTCTTTCTCTCTACTGACCTCCACCCAGATTTGCTAAACATAATGTACAGTTCCCACTTGTTAAATTTTCTCCTTGCCTATTCAGTGCCAGCCTGAGTTATAAACAGGGGTTCTGGTTTGTACTATTTATTTCCCCCTCTGGTTTTAGGATGATATTTTTAGAAAAGTTGCTGCTCATTTCTTAGGAGCAAAACAAAACAAAGACTATTATCATCGTTTAAACAATAGGTTTTCTTTGAATCATATACAAAACTTGCTTACATTCCCAAGGATCGAGCTCTCGGCAAACAAAGCAGGTCTGGAGAAATTCCTAGCCCTCTGAACAAACACTTTTAAACCTTAATTTTTTCTTTTTTTTTTTTTTTTCTGTTAGAAATGTCCAACATCAGCAGTACAAATTTCTTCCAAGCTGCCAATGCCCACGCACCAATAGAGTCCATCAACCTAAAAACGAGCCCAGCCCTTTCTGACTGTGTGGCTCAAGAGGAGCAGAAAGCGATTTTGCCAGCACAGGGCCAGGAGGTGGGCCCGAAGTGGAGACCAGAGAGCCCTGCCATCCCTCAGTGGGACCACTTTGGCATGCAAACCTGGTCAGCAGCCTCCCTTCGGTTCTGCAGCTGGGGACACCACGGGGCTAACATGTTCTGATTGCAGTCAGGGAGACCAGAGGGCTAACATATTCTGACTCTTGTCCCCAGTCCTTGTCACCTCTTTCCCTGTGGCTAGCACTGGTTGGTGGTCCCTCTGGGAGCAGCTCCCCTCACCCCCCTCCTCTCTTCCATCCCAACTTACCACTCTCTTCTGAGGCTTGATGAGGGGCCGGCTGAGGCCGTTCATTTTGGTGTATAGCCCACAGGCATTGCACAGGTAGTTGCCGGTGCCGTCCCGTCTCCACAGCGGGGTCTGGATGGAGCCGCAGTTGACACATTCCCGGCTCTCGGGCAGGTCTTCCAACAGCTCTGGGGTATCAGAAGCAGAGGGGAGAGGCGATGAGGAACTCCGCGGAGCTCTGCACGATTCGCCGCGCCGGGAGACGGGCCCGGGCGAGGGGGAGAGCAAGGAATCGGCGCTGCTCAGCCCTGGGAAGAGCCGTTCCCGGGCAGTGATCGCGGCCACGAGGTCATTTTATACAAATCACGTTTTTCCTCCTTTTTCTTTGTTGTCTCTTTTTTCTTTTTCTTTAATCTTTTTCAGTATTTTTCCTTTTTTTTTTTTTTTTTTTTTTTTTTTTTTATTTTTATTTTTCCCACCTTATATGCG
>JAOEGS010000488.1:0-20468 GCA_025447755.1 Corythornis vintsioides | reverse complement strand
AATTATTTTAAAATAAATTATAACTACTATCACTAATGAGAAATTGGGGCAGTAAGTATTAAGAATAGCCAAAGTCCAACCTATGATTATAATCCTCTTTCAGCAGATCCTCACTGGGATGTGGTGGGAGAGGTGGAGGGGTTTCGTTTTCACCACTGCCACGATCAGACGCTGGGAACTCTGAAATAAAGTTTTAGAAGGGATTAAATAAGATGCAGAAACAAGTACAGTTCACTGATCAATGACTGGACTTGAAGGCCTCAAGCAATGCTGAAGTGAGTCACAAATTATTCAAATCCCTAAACTAACTAAACAAGAATTAAAATCACACCAAAAAGAAAACATAGCCCTTGGGATTTTCTGAAAAGCTGATTTTCAGATATGTAGTGGATAATTAAAGATAAATATAGGGAACCTTTGTGCTTAATAGTGAAGTTGAGAGCAAGGCACAAGTTGCTTTACTCCATTTGAGTGGATTTTCTCTTTTGCATAGCTGCATCTTAACTGGTGTAGGTTCGTGCTTTCATTCCCTTTGTTGGGGAACATTTACCACCTGCCATGTACAGAAAATAATCACATTCTCATCAAAGGGTTCAGAAGAAGAAAAAATTATGTTACCCCATAGCAAGAGGAGACAGAAGCATTTCTGAATTACTGTTGTCATTTTCTTACCATTATGGTAATTCCTTCTCTACCCTTACAAAAGGCATTCAGCTTACATCAAAAAATTACTATGAATCAAAAAAAGCCCATGAACTACTCAAACCATTTAGTGGTTTGTTTGCTAAGCAACAACATTTATATACCTTCAGTATTAATATGAAGAATATTATACATTCATCTCTCAAGAAAAAGATCTTAACAGATCCAGAGAGATCAGGGGAACACCTAAGCCACTAAGCAAAATGTACTGAATTTTCAGATATTAAACAGTTTAGGAAAGCAAATAATTTGAGTCTGTAAACATATAATTTTTACAAGAAAAAATGTAGACATTAATTTCAAATGTCACTTCTCCATTTTCTATCTTGAAGCTACCACACATGTATGAAAACAGAGATGTTTGTACAACCATGAAGAGGCAGCAGTCTATGGTATTAGAGTTTATGATTATTCTGCTACTTAACCAGAAAGATGACAGCATTTCCCCTATAACCATTTATAATGTAGGGTTATAAGAAATATATAAGAACCTCTAATGAAACACATTCCAGTAATCTTTCACGTAAGTCTAAAGCTTCTGGCACTGAACTATCAATTCTCAAAGAGGTTGTTATAAAAAACACTGAATCTGTGCAACAGCTTGGCAGCAAAGGAAGTGAGGACCTGAAGGCAGCAAGTATTATTCATGCAAAAACAGAACAAACACTGGCATTTCTATATTGGATGAGTATCTCCTCCCCCTTTATTTAAATATCCACAGGCAAGACAAAATGTAACGTCTTGGCTATAACCACTTTTCCCTAGACATTAGTTTTTCTTGCTCATGTATAATAGAAAAGACTCTTAAAACAGACAGTAACATTAGCAGGCCAAGCTTCAGTGTATTTTTGCTGAGCTTTTATAAGAATTTTATTGGTTTGAATGGTACTGCAAACAACTTATTAGAAAACATTAATTGAGAGACATTTTACAAAATTCAATACAGCTCCTGTCATTAAGTTCTTATGTTAGATGTTATGTTAAGAATCTCTTCTATCTTTTATTATTCTTTGTAAAAATGTACCGACTGCACTTCCACACAAGATCTGGACAGGACACCATAATAATGTACAAGGGACGGTTTCTGCCTGTCACAAGAGGCTCACCATGTCTGTGATTCATGTCCTTGAACAGTCCACCTAAAGTTTATAACTGAGTTAGATGAGGGCTGTGCATAGGCGTAGTGTTATGCCATTACAGGTGTCTTAATGCACCAAGGACAAAACTTTATAAGACACAATGCAAAACACTTTTTGTAACAGTGCCTGGAAATAAATGACAAGCTCATATGGTAAGCAGAATGAGTATTAGCTCAATAATACTTAACACTGTGACTTCAAAATCAGAGAAAAATTTCTACAATGTGCAGAACTACTGTAAGCCCAGTGTCATTTACCAAGGAAATTTTGAGATTGGAGTCCTACTGCAGACACTGCTGCTGAAAGTGATCCATTAAGAGCACTTAAAATTTTACTCATCAATTTCCAAATGTTAACAGAAATAACAATACAGTGATAATTCTAGCAAGTGTTAGAAATGTCTTTTTCATCTGTTGTCCACGGACTCAAATTCCAAAGTGCTCCCAGGCCATGCTTGGGCAGCCCCAGCCATGCCAAACTCTCCCTGACAAAGGCCCTCAGCAGCACCAAAGCACCCTTTCCACATCCAAACACACATCTGCTTCTTCTAAGCCCTTCAATTTATTTTGCTATAATGCCTTACTGTCATTCTTTAATTAAAAATATGTCTATTGAAAAGTATTTTATGAATGAGCTGTAAGCTAGTTATCCAAATATTTCTATCACAGTTGGAGAATCCTCATCTGAAAGTAAAGCTCTTCGTAGTAAACCGTATTTTATTTTGACTGTATGAATGGCTTCAGAGCAGTTGCTTTTATGTTTTAGAAAGTCTTTAAAGGTATTTACTGCTCTCTGATACTTTTGGCAATGACTAACTCTACAGGGAGGCTAGCTCTTGAGTATAAGCCTTTTCTCCTGTAACTACAGAATCAGTGTGAATTCCATACATGAGAAACATAAAGTAGATAACAAAAGGATTTGATCTTTGAATATTTGCAGTGCTTGAGTCTATATCTAATTCCTAACCAGGAGTCACATTTTCAAAATACTGAAGTCAACACAAATTATTTATCCCTACCTTATATAGAAGTTTCTCTCAAGCTCTACAGATATAAATTGTTTGGTTTGGGTTTAAAGTACCCTACACAGCAGCCTATGAAATTACTTTTTGCAGACAGGCCAAATTCAACAGTTGTCTAGGGAGGCAGGAAAAATAATACATAAGTCCACTACATGAAATATTCCCCCCCCCCCCCGCCACTGGAAGGTATTTAAGTATGTGGTTGGCTGGAAGGATAAGAACACATTTAAAAGTAGAGGGGTCAAAACCTTCTCAAATACTTACACTTTTCAAATTACTACTACCTTGCTGAGTCAGGTGTAAACTGTATAAATACTGCAGTATGCCGTAAGAAATGAAAGATGACAGGAAAATAATTGGTCTTAAAAGATCTTACATACATGCTTATATGTGATCACAGATGTAGGTTTTGTTTGTGCATGTCTACCTATTTTTTTTTTATGAGTTCATTAATAGAATTCCAATTTGTAAATTAAGGGAATGTTTCTAGCCTTTGAACACTTTTTAACTAAGTCTGAAATAAGCAAGTGTGCTTTATGAATACTAGGCTTTTGTGTAAATTCATTTAGCTTATAACCTGGGAGATAATCTAAGAATTAAATGAAAAATCACTGAACTCATTAAGGATATATGGAAAATAAACATTTTGACAACATATATTTTGCACTCGTCATTTGTTTTTTATCCAACTTTACGTGTTGGGGCAGCGAGCTAGAAACTGTTACTTAAACTGGAATTTGTGCCAGGAATCTAATTCGCAACTTCTGAGTCTGCTCTCCCACCCTCGCTGGATCTTCAAGACTCGAAGTATCATAGTGTGCACTTCCACTAATTAACAGCTTTTCTAGTAGCGGTGGATTTCAGAAAACAAAACAGAAAGCACTTTCCTTTAGCAAAAAAGGAAGAAAACTGAAGACAACCTTTTATTCTTTCCTGAGGACTGCATGTCACAAATTGCTGAAGAACAGCATCATTGCGTCGGGAAGCAGCTGCGCAGTTATGGCTCCCGTCAAAGGTTGGTTTTTGACAGACTCCTTGGTCTGAACGTTCCTAAGGAAAAAACAGAACCACACATTGTAACAAAAAAATCAAACGTTCGACAATGCAGAAGATCAGCCATTGCTACAGACAGTGCACAAATACAGCGTCATGCGTTCACTCTATTCAAATGTGAAACTTGAAAGATCTCTTCTACATGATTGTTTCTGCTGGCCATGAAATAAGACAAGATGTAAGCAGTAACCAACATTATGAATGATGCACGAAAACGGAGTCTTCTTTTTTTCATGACCCACAACTGGCTTCATTCAAATTCTCCATCTGGGAGGGCAGCTTGTGACATTGTCAACACAAGAACACGGGCAATGCCAATGGTATTTTTCTGCCAGCCAGCTGGTTCCCTTCTCTCAGAGACTGAGTGCATATGTTCTGATGATCACACACGAGAGCAGTTTTGCAAGTAAGGAGTTACACCAAACTCCCAAATGCAGGTCTTCTGGCTAGCAGCTAAACAAACTCCTGTCACACCTCTAGTCAGCTTTTCATTTGAGACATTTCCCACCCCCCTTACATGCCATATCGCCTAATTTATTCTCCTGAGCAGTTACTCAAAATAAAAAAATGGAAAAATAAAAATTCACAGTTTCTAAAACTGGGACAGACCTAGGAAGATGTTTCTGTACTCGTTATTCAGGGAAAACAGACAACCCACACAGAAGAAATTATGACTAGTTTTCAAAATAACCTTTATAGTTTCTGTGATTTTATAATCTGTTCTTTGAAGGGGCCTCCAACTGGCCTCTATTTTTAAAATGCATGTTCATTATGCCAGCAAATGTTACACTAAATATATCATTCCCTAAATTTCATAGTGACATCAACGGAAAAAAAATAAAAATCCCTGTATCTAACCCAAATAATTTATTTGTAAAACGATGCAAGAGTTTTAATGCTTTGGCAAGTCGTTGCGCAAAAAGCAATATATAAGAAAGGACGGTGTGTCACCTTGCCATCTGCCTTTCAAGCTTAGGAACACCTTCTTTAAATAATATAGTAATAACAAAAAATAGAATAAGAACAATTAAAAAAAATAAAATGTCAAAAAATGCGCCTTAGAACACAATTCAAAGTTCATGGTGGCAACATGGCTACAAATATAGTCTGAGTGGACAGGCAGCACACGCAACACTCCTCCTCCCTCAGTACAGCAAAAGCCTTTTGAAAAGGCTATTCAGAACCTCTGTACAGAAGCACACCACTCATTCACTGACAATTCGTTTCTTCTCATTTGTGGAAAATCTTTAGTTTCCGGAAGATTTCTTATGTTGCAATGCCCAAATTTACTAGTTTCTCATAAATATCACCAGCTAAATTAAACCTTGAAAGCTCCAAAATACTTCTACATTGGGTACTTGTATGCAATGGGACAGGGACCCTTAAATTAACAGAACAATAAATCTGCTTTTCCAGCTCTTTGATAAATGACACAATCAATATCCCAACAACTGATCAGTAACCAGCCTAATTAGAATGTTCAGCTTATAAAACATAAATGTCATGGAAGACCTCCATTAGTGTCCTAACCAATAAAAACAATAATGCATTTCTAAACGCATTCTCCTTCTAGAAAGCTGAGATGAAGTACTCAGGAAGCTGTTTTGGGGAGGGGAAAGAATGGGCAACAACCCATTTCTGCTACAGTCCCTAGACTCAAATGGAATTACAATTGAACCTAGACACAACCCTATAAAAATTAATTCCTGTCTAAAATGAATTTGATTCAATAAAGACCTCATTATGCATTCTTCATAGAAGACGAGTCAAGATTATTTACCTCTTTCATACATCTGGATAATATACAAAACTAAACACTTAACTATAAAAAGCAGCTTCATACTTTTATTAGGCCAATGTTCTACTTTAAGTTGGTTTTGTTTGGTTGGCTTTTTTTAATTTGGCTTCTGTTATATGAAGAAAACTTGCAACAGTGAGATTTACATAACGGTGTGCTGCCTTGCTTGTGTCACCAGAGTGCATAATAAATAGAACATATGCTTTCTAATTCTTCCTTACAGCATAATGTGTCATATAGAAAGTAAAAACATGTTTTCCTCTAACATATTCCAGAGTTACTAGTGAATATTTTTCATATTTTCCTGGCTTGACTGACATCAGTGAAACTTTTTTCAGTGTCCTCCCAAAAAGAGAATGATGTCTGGGAAGTAATATAATTCTAAATCCATTTCTCAATCAAAAATAGTACATCAAATAGAAAATTATTAAGAAAATATTGAGTTCATTATACTAAAGGATAGCTGCATTCTCTATTCCTTTCTGATATTTTTTGCAAATGCATCCACGATCATGACTGTTCTTAACATTTTTAAATTTCTAGCAAAGCTTATTACTATAAGAATTTTGAAATCATCCTTTGGAATTATATAATGGGATTTTTTACAGCTTCCTATACCACAAAATCACTTGTAGATATTTTATAGAACTGTAGAGATGCTGAAAAACTACTAAAATAGTTACTTGGAGGTCAACATTAAAACTGGGGTCAGTAGTAAGGGCAGACGGCATACATAGTATCTGGAGAAAGATGGAAAAAGCATGCATACGTGAATGCATGCATGAAAGACAAGGGAGATCATAAACCAAATCAAAAAAAGGTGAGTGAATTAAATTACTAATGAAATTGAAAAAATACAAGTGATGAAAAATCCAAGTCACACTAAGGTGTTAAGATCAACAAATCAAGACAATAAATGAAATCAGAACTTCTCAGATCACCTGTATCCCAGCTACTGCCTTGAAGGCGGTAACAGACACTAAAAAATATGCCAATAAATTAATCCTAAACTGCCCTTTTTTGAAACATCATGTGGTTTTGTTCCAATATTTGTCACATTAATATGAGGCGAATTTTAGACTAGACTTAACAACAGCAAGACCAGGGGATATCAAGCACAAACTGTGCGAAACATGAAAAGATTTCAAGGAAGTCAAGAATTCATTCTTCCAGGATGTGCTCTCTGTGACCCAAGGCTTTAGCTGTTATTTTTGTATGCAAAAATACTGGGACTGGAAAGACATTTATGTGATAAATTCTTTTACTACTTCACCTCTGTCTGCACTTCTAGTCTCCGGAGAACTACCAGCTGGATCCTCCCACGAATGTTCCCCTCCATGGACATAGAGCGTCTCAGTGTTTCCATAGCCTCGTGATTTGACTTGCCCAGGAGTGACTCCCCATTTACTGCAACAAGCTGATCATTTATTCGCAACCGACCATCCTACAAGCACAAAATAAAAATAGAGTTGGTTTGTTGGTTTGTTTGTTTTTTGTTTTTTTTTTAATTAGTAATTACTAGGCAGAGGAGCTACACACAGAAGGGATGCAGACAATCTGACATTGCTTTCTAAAATTTAAGAAACAAGACTGCATAGTGCCAAGCCTTTAAAAATAAAAATCTATGTGTCCATTAATTGACCATTTTTTTTCTTCCATTTACTACATTTTGGGAAGATTTAATCAGCAATTCCAAACATAGAAATGCATACACACACTGTTGGTTTTCCTGCATGTACAATATAACTTGTATCAGTTCTAGAAAAGAAAACAAGAAAAGGAGGTTTTTTTGTTAGTTAAAAGGACTTACACCATAGCTGTTAGTATCTCCAGTGCAAAGGCATACTGCAATGTATTTTCCATGTATTGTTACCTGCTATTAGGGTCTGGTAAGAAATAGCTCCATAATTTTTGTTTTATAGTCTCACTACTGTCCTATCTTGTCAAAAGTACCATGCCACTATACGGAGTTGTATTCTCAGTTCAGAATGGTCATTAAGACTTAAGCGTCCTTATTTTAATTAATGCTGTCCATGTATTTTAACATCCAAGCCTGCTGCCAATAACAAAATTAGGGTTGAGCCATATGAAATAGCCTATGCTTGGAAAAAAAAATAATTCAGTTTCATGGCCAAGGTTAACTGTCAACTGTGGGTGTAATAAAATTGTGGGTACTGATATTTTTGATTTAGGAATCCTACTGCTGTTGTCATTATTATCTGTGATTTATTTCCTTTCATAAAAGCATAAGCCATGGACTTTTTTTTTTTTTCTCTTTAACAAGAAAATAAGGTCTATTTAATTAAGAGACAAGAGTTTCTTTTAAAGCTTGTCAAGATTCGCAATTATCAGGTTGGCATCAGACCGCAGAGAAGCAAGAGACAGAGTAAGGAACTGAAGCCATCCAACACAGAAGTGCAGTGAAGAAAGAATAGCAGGGAAAGAATGTAAAAGTACATTGCTTGGTTAGAATGAATCTGATTAATTCATCCACTCATTACACACTCTTCACAAGGCACTCGTCCTAACTGTTTACACATTTCATGAATCCAAGTAATCAAAAGTATATATACTTTTTTTTCTTCTATCACTGAGATGTTCAATTAACTATTCTCCTATTGCTGCCAAGTCTAATGCACTTGTGCTCATGTGAGTTACAGTAGCTGTGATAAACTCAGCTTTCTTAAGAGCTATTTTTGTTGGAACTGTGTATCAGTACCATGGAGGAGTACAAATAGCCATAGAGATGAAGAAGAGCAGGATATACCAGAATCTAAAATGAACTGAGGGACAAGAAATGGAAAGACAAAATTGGGAGATGAATCACTCAGTATGGAAAATGAAGATAAATAAATCTTTTGTTGGGAGGGCACAGGACTAGAACATAGGAAACAGCAATGCCATTTGGAAAAGATACCGAAACCTCTCTGACCTCTCTGCTGAATATTTCATGCTGATAAAAATTTACATACAGCCAAAGTCAATGGGTTAACTTCACCCATTCTCTACATACAAAATCATGCCGTAACACATGCTAAAGTTTAGGGAGAGAAGAGTTAACATTGTTGAACAGTGAGTTTTATCATTTGCCCGTGCTGCAATTCCTTTGTGTTCTATCAAAATTTGCTGAAACAAATGAAGCCATTCACAGCAACAGGAATTTGAGAAAAAAAGAGATTTTGTGGTTTTTTTTATGAGTTTCTGTAAGACTCTGAAAATTTTACAGGTCCTCATGCCCTCCTCCTATGGTCCAACAGGTTCTTGGTTTACTTTTTTTCCTTTCTGTGGATGAACACCAATGTTGAATTACCTGTTAAAGCTTCTTACTAAGGTATATAAAAATACATTATCAAATGCATGTTGTCATGACTACACCTGTTTACCATGAAATCATCCTGAACTAATATTTTTAAATTAATCAGTGCAGCCTCAGAAAGCTCTGAAATGGCTTGATGTTTAATCTACTTTGTAAAACTTTTATATGAGACTATTGTTTTATTTATATTTTAATAATGTCCATTGTTACATAACTACTTCTGATGCATCTCCCATCTTTCCGCTCCATTACATGCTCCACTTAAGTGCAAAATTCAAACTGAATTCACCATTTCATCTATGACTGGAATAAAAAGGTATCTATGCTTTATAGATTCTGATAACTACACTTGCTATGTCTCCCTGTACGAGGTAGGCTGGAAGACACTGAACACCGTTCACACATTCTCAGATAGAAGTTTATTCACAAAAAAACCTTTTTCTATTTTATAGGCTGGAATAAAAAAAAAATAAATCCCAATGTCTAAACAGTTTTCCAACACACATTTTCACGTCACTGGTGTTATGGCCTGGTGTAGAAGCCTGAACTGCAAGACAATCTGCTTGGCTCAAAACACACTAAATGTTGTTCTAACACATTTTTTTCTTTCATCTCTGAAAGGTATGTTTCTCTGTGGCTTCAGAGTAGAAAAACAACATTTGGCATTTCAGCAAAACAGTTTTCAAATGCCATCTCTGAAACTGGAAGTGAGCTATTCTAATAAAAGGTAAAGTTACTGTTCCCTTGCTTATTAAAAAAACCCAAACCAGCTGATCTTTTTTATTAGGACTCTCAGCAAGGGGTAGAACCTATCACCACATGGCTACCATATTCAGACAGTCACAAGATTCTCTTGCTTTTACAGGAGAGCAGGGAGATATAATACTGTGTTCTTCATGAACCTATGTTTTTAATCAAAGCACGCCTAGTTATTTCCCTTATCACATCAATGATATTTCTCTCAGAAGGAATTCCTTGATGGCGCTTACTGGAATCCTCCAGTTTCCCCATTCACTGCACACAACAAGCAGTTTAACACAACAGCTCTCAGAACACCAAGGAGGTTCACACTACACTGTGTTTCATTTGAACAAATGCACACAGAAAAATATTCCATTATTTCTAATAATGGCTCTGCTGCATTACAGCTGCACTAGACAGCAAGTACCTGATCATCAGGAATGCATCACAAGTGAAAAGCCAAGATGTCTTGAGATGAACAAGACTGAAATCCCTTAAGTTATGGGAAGTATGATTAATTTAAACTCAATCAATTGTTAGCTTTCTTCACAATGAAAGGCTCTGCATAATTATAAATACAAGGTATTGTCACAACCTCTTTATCTTATTGATGATAAAGAGCAGACTTCAAAAATTACAAAAGGAGGTTAAGAAAGGACATAATGGTTCAGTCAACATGCAGCATGTATGATGCAAGACACTATTCATATCTTCTGAAGTCTTTAGCTAGGAGAAAACAAATCATATAGAATTGAACACTTGAATTTTCTCTTTTTTCTTTTTTTTTTTTTTCCAACTTCTGTACTGTATTTTGCAATGCCACTAACGCCAGAGCTAGATCAATGTGCTTTTTGAAAATCAGTAAAAAAAGTTGTCCCATTTGGTTAAGATCAATAATGGATAACTGCAACCAATCAAAGTTGTCTGCATCTCATGTCTAGCTCTACATTCTATAAGACACACTGGTGAAAGTAATTTAATGTATGAAAACCTTTACAAATCATTTAAAGGACTGAACATTCACTTCAGCAATAAAATAAAAGTGCTGAAGTTCAATATATTTTACTTCTTATGAAGACAAGTGATGACTCTATAGACAAGGGGATAAAGCTCACCCTTATGTTAGCATGATGCCACAAAAATCAGAGATTTTAAACTCTAAATGTGAAAGTGAGAAATAGTGAGAGAATTCTCATGTCAGTAGGCATGATGATTCCCTCCTGTGATAGTTTCCCAATAAAATTTTGTACACTTCAAGGCAATTGAACATGTCTAAATCCATAAGACTCCATTTCAGAAAGTTACAATGAATAGCATGGGAAAATGCTCTGGACAGCTACCAGCTGGAAAGAAAGGCTTTTCATTCAAAAACTTACAAGACAGCATTTAAAGTAAGGACAATAAGAACATCTCTAAATTTTAATGCACAAATATGTGTGCATTTTTTAACTTGAAACAAGAAATTGTATTAATTGATAACACCCACTAACCATGTTTTGTTCTATATAAAAGTCACTAAACTAAGACAGACAACTTTCTTCAGGCATATTCAACAGTAAACGGATTCTTAAGAAACTGCCAAAATTACATGTTCTGTGTACTTTTATAAAACACACTGGGAAGATTCTCTGAACAGTTCTGGTTGAAGCTAGAGCTTCAGCTATCTCATTTGCTCTGGAGCCTACACTATTACTAAACAATTTTAACTGGTGAAAGGATTATAGCAAGGTAGAATAGAGAGTAAGTCACAGGACCTCAGGCTATTCACAAGACTTGATCTTCCAGTAATGGTGACAAAATGTGCCAGTTGCCCATTGAATTAGGTGTGAGCACAGAAGTCCTGCTTTATTAGTTTGCAGAACCCTCAAGCCAAAATTAACTGCTCTGCAGGGAGTGATTATGGGAGAACAGGGAGTGGTAAACATACAGAGCTACATGTCTATGATGTGACATGTCAGGTAGCCAGCCCACTAATGCTGCCAGAATTTGTCTTCACAAGGTTTTCTATCCAAAACAATGAATTTATTCCTGGCAATATACACTGTCACTGCAACTGGTGTGGACAATTACTCAGGGAATACAGAAATAGGAAAGCAAGGAAGGCAGTCTCATTTCACAGTAAAATGAGTTGTATTCTGTAGAAGACATGCACATAAATGGAGTTTATTGAGCCCTAATTTGGCTAGTTGTGCCTTAACTTATTTCTGATATACAGCAAGTAGATGAGCTTATTCAGTTGTCATTTAACACCAAGTTAACCATGGACAGTGTGCTGAACTGAATGTATCAGGCTCAGTTGTACTTGAAAAGATCTGAGCTTTGAAATAACTGCAGACCTAGGACAGGTGAATAACAGAAGCAGGGAAGTACTAAACAGCAAAGTTAAATCCTTGAGTACTGCTATTTACCAGCTGCTTTAAATAGATAATGAAAGTTTTAATGTTATGAATTGTCTTACTCAGCAGGCTGATATCAGTAGAGGAATTTACATACACTGACTTAAAAGGTATTTTTACAGAAAAGAGAGGAATTGCTGAAATGAGGAAAAAAAAATCACATTATGCATCTATGAGAGTTAAACATACTAGCTCTGAAAGACTTTTGCTTCTAATTTCAAGAAAGTTACCTTTTTCAATATTTATTTGGGAAAAAAAAATATACAAATTTCCTAAAGATTAAAAAATACTTCAAATACTTCTAAACCATAAAAATGAAAATCTGTCCTTGTATAGTCCTTAGAACAATCTACAACACTAATTTACCAATTTAACACTACAAATTCAATCTACCTCAGGAACAACTGGTAACTTCTGAACAATTGATGAGACAAGTTTCATTTTTACTACATTGGTAAAAAATATTTTGAATAAAAGAAGAAAATTATGAGCTATCCTCTTATTTACATCATAAATTAAATGCATAATCCTTAACCTCACAGAACTGACAATTCCAAATTTTGAAATAAGTGTAATAATTCCCAATTTTTGAAAATAAGTTTGTCTTTTAAGTTTGTCTGCCTGTATCACTTTGGGAGGACTAAAAGCAGTGCAGATAGACAAGAAATACAGATACCTAACTTCTCTGTTGTTTGAGCCTAGAACATATAGACTTTCTCATGTACTTCTGTGGAGTTTCAGGAAGCTGGGAGCCAACCTCAACTTGTGCTCATACACCTTTATCCCCATTCCCCGCTTCCTGCAGCATCCAAATGCCTCCAAGAATTCTACTGATTGAGTTGCCTTGTGGCAAATCCTACCACACAGGACACCAGAATCTTGGGACAAAATACTAGCAGATTTGCAGTTCACCTAAAAGAATGAGTTACAAAAACCTATTAATTTCTAGAATACTTTTAAAGTGAGATTCAGTATTCAACATAGAAATGTCAGAATTCTAATGCAGCCATTGTCTGATATGTTTCCTCCATACCTTAAAAGCAGCACCTCCATGTATAACAGATTTGATGAAAATCCCAAGATCAGCTCCAGTCTCCCGAGATTTGTTGCCTTTTAAGCTCACACCAAGCCCAGCAGAGCCAGAATCATTCAAAGGAATCTCAAACGTCAGCTGCTCTGTGGTTTCTGGAGAAAGATTGTGGCAGTTTGGCTCTCCTTTCTGTTGGAGAAAACAGGGATGAAAATATGTGTGAAAAAGGGACATAGACAATATATAAACTAGTAGTATCCATATATTCATATGGCAAGAAATTGACATCTTCCAGAAAGTACCTTGAAGAGGCACAGTTGCAACCAACAATGTATTTAACTGACATTTTGTTACATGATGGCTTAAAATATTTTTTCATGATATCCAGGAATATGCCTAAATAGAAGGTAAAATAGCTTAGTTCCACATGATATAATACCGATGCTGCAGCAGAATATAAAAAAGACATTTATTTTAAACACAGCTGCATTAAAAATGTAAGCCATGAAACTCTCAGCATGTTTACAGGCACCTCACAAACTGTAATAATAGCTGTGCTGTTAAATCCCATTCCCCTCTGAAAATGCTGTTTCATCCTTAAAAAAAAAAAAAAAGATCCTTCCCTTAAACTTGTCTAGCAAGGGAAGATGGTAACAGAAGAGTTAGAATTGAAAATGCAGTAACTTATTCTGCACTAACTCCCTTTGTATGTACTTTTATTCCATAGAGGTTTAGGGTTTTTTTTCCTTTGGTATAGGTTGATCCCAAGATTTTTCCTAGATTAGATTGTTTTTTACAAGGCTGCCAAGTCAAGTATACATAGCAAGGAAAGATCAGAAAGAATTACCTATACTTGTATTATACAAGTATTCATATACTTGCTATATTGTATACAGTATTCCTATACTTGCTGAATGGTTTTGAATTACTATCCTGATGATAGTGCTCTTCCCAAGGAATATTTTTTGCTGATGACCAAAAAGAGTGTCAGCCTTTAAGTTATGAGCTCATCAATTAACTGCTTCATCTGGACAACTAATTTCATGAGTGATGGTCCCTGTTCCTAGAATATCCAGGTATGAATATTAAATGATATTAGTGACTCACAGACCTGGATTCCCACTGCCTTTATTTCCCTGACTTTGCTAAAATGTTATCACAAGACATCAGTAATTTACAGGACAGCAACCACCATCAGCTGAATTGTGGTCTGGTAAAGGAAGTCCTCTCCAATGCACCAAACCCTGAATTCTGATAGAAATACTTCTTACCTCAAGATCATCCTAGAATCTGAATTCAGTCACAGAATAAGCTGCAACATAAATATGTTTCTAGTCCAGGAAAAACTTAGTTTCATAATTTTCCCCATCAACAATCACATTATTTTCCACAACAAATGTATCACACCACAACACTTCAGGAATTACAGTATTTCACTGAAGTTCTACCTACTGCAGACACTGGTAAGTGTACTCAATAGTACTGTGAGAAACAAGAAATGCAGAATGCAGCAGAAGTCTATATAAGGCAATTTTTCTACTTGCTGTCCAGACTCAGACATTAAACAGAACACAGTGAACAACCAAACAGGTAGCATCACTCACAAGGGAAGTCAGGACTTCAGTGTTTTCATCTACCGAGGTACCTCCATGGAACTTCAGTAAAATCAATTCTGACATTTACTGAATTACCACAAACCAGGCAGAAAAGTTCAGAAGAGTTTATATGAAGGCGAGAGAACACGGAGAGTGGAAAGCCCTAATAATATGTACTAAATAGCATTCAGCAATGCAGATTGAAAAACTGTCTGAGTCTCAGGATAAATTTGATTCACTGATGTTCAACAATTATTTTTATTTAACTTTAGAAGCAATCTATATCTTAAGTCTCTGATTTATTAATTAAAAGACTATAAAAAAGGATACTTAAAATAACCTAAATTTTTACTAGTACATAATTAGAGTCTCAGCAACAAATTATCAGTATGTCAAAGAACAGATACAATATACTTTTAGCCTTCTTCAATGCCCACAACACACAAATTACTCTGTCACCAGTAAGAAAAGAATTGTAACCTTTGAAAAAAAAAAATACTGTGCATTGCATTCTTCCCCTTTCTGTGTAGTTCATGGTTATAGCTACTCAATATGGTGTTAATCCTCTGTTTACCATGGGACACCACTTTCAATTAGTCCTTTTATTTAATCTTGCAACGCTGCTCTCATTGACCATGACACTTTTGATCTGTGGATTTATTATAATCTCCTGCATATCTCTCACTGCCTTATTTATCCCTATTGTTCTTTTGCAAAAATAAAAGCTTACCAAAAAAAAAAAAAAAAAAAAAAAAGAGCTCCCACTTAAGACAGGAAGGAAATAGCATTTGTTTAATACAACAAGAGACCTTTCAGTACCTGTCTGGTGCCCTTGACCAAGACACTATTATGGTGTCTCAATATGCTGTCTGCCCCTTGCCTGGCTGCTCATTTCTGATAAGAGATGCCAACTCCCTGGAGTACCATTCAGAGCCAAGAGTAAAAGGCAAGAGACACATGAGGGTTATTTTCAAAGGCTTATGAAGGAAATAAGACATTTACGTGCTTTTGCAATTATTTTCTGAAAAAAAAACCTGTAAAAGTTAAAGAGCAGTGTTTAAATTGTGGCACCACATAACTATTATTGGCATAAGAGCTTGAAAAGACACCTATTTATTTGTACTATTCTCTGCATTCTTTCCAAGAGCTTAGGCACAATTAAGAAATACTTTGCTGACAGCTCAGTCATTCACTTACTATAAAATCTAGATTTTATTATGTAACAGCTATACAGGAGCACACTAGAAAATCATACTCAAAGGTAATGCACTGCTGTACTCTTGTCACAGTCTAGTAAATAACTGAAGTCACTGCTGCATATATTCATCGTCAGCATTTATGACAGATGCTTTTTCACTGGCTTCTTTAAAATAATCTCTATTCCATACTGCAGTAAAAAACAAACAGTGACTAATGGCATACCCAGATATGGCAAAAAAAGCCAATAGCAAACCCATGGATATATAGTACACTGAACTTAGATATTTTTACAATAACACAGTCCACTGCAAATATACGTTGTATTAGAATTATTTTGTTTTGAATTACATAGACTCTCTGGAATTGCAGCTGACAAAACTAGATTCAGATCATCATCCAAAGACCATGTTGCATTTTGTAATTTACTATCTGATGTCACAAGACATTCTAAAATGGAGATTCTCCATCTTGCTTGACACAGCTAATTTGAGATCTCATAACAAGTTTTACCCAGCAAAATGGTTTGTCCTTGCAGAAGGGTTTTTTAAGTTGGTGTGGTGTTTCTCTTGAACTTTTAAAATGTTAAATGAGTTACATATCTGTAGGAAACAGGGGGAGAAAAATGAACTAGTTCAGTCCTCAATTAATACATGCCTCAGTGTGAAAACAACCCATTTTCATCCCATGTAGGGGGGTACCCATGTGCTTAAGCCTTACACAGTTAATATACAGGGTGAATTTTTAATTGCTCTTACTATATACTTTCATGTATTGCTTTTCTGGGCTGAAAGTACATATTCATAGAATCACAGAATTTATTGGGTTGAAAGGGAGCTCCAAAGGTCATCTAGTCCAACCCCCCTGCAATAAGCAGGGACATCTCCAACTAGGTCAGGCTGCTCAGAGACTCAGCAAGCCTGATCTTGAATGACTCCAGGGATGGGGCCTCCACCACCTCTCTGGGTAACCCATTCCAGTGATCTATCACCCTCATATTAAAGAACATTCTCCTAATATCTAACCTAAATCTACCCTTTTTTAGCTTAAAGCCATTATCCCTTGCCCTGTCACTACAAACACTTGTGAATAGACCCTCCTCTGCTTTCTTATAGGCCCCTTTCAGACACTGGAAGGTCGCTATGAGGTCACCCTGGAGCCTCCTCTTCCTCAGGCTGAACAATCCCAACTATCTCAGCCTGTTTTGTAAGAGAGGTGCTCCAGCCCTCTGATCATTTCTATGGCTCTCCTCTGGACATGCTCCAACAGATCCACATCCTTCATGAAGATACACTGTGACTGGTCCCATCCTCCTAACATCCACCCTTTAAGTATTTAGAAGTCAAGATGCTCTGATCAATCTGCTCTTCTCCAGACTAAGAAGACCCAACTCCCTCTGTCTTTCCCCATAAGGGATCAGCCCTTCATTGCATCATCTCCAGCAGTTCCCTGTCCTTCTTGAACTGGGGAGCCCAGAACTGGACACAGTACTCCAGTTGTGACCTCACCAGGACAGAGCAGAGGAGAAGGAGGATCTGCTTGCCACACTCGATGCACCCCAGGATGTCACTGTCCCTCTAGCCACAAAAGCACATTGCTGGATCATGGTCATCCTGTTGTCCACCAGGACACATGGATCTTTTTTTACATAGCTGCTTTCCAGCAGGTCAGCCCTTAACTCGTATGGACACAAAGGGTTATTCCCCCCTAAGTGAAGTACCCTATGCTTGCCCTTGTTGAATTTCATACTTTCTTTCTGCCCAACATTCCATCCTGTCTACTGCATGTCAGCACACCCTTCTGGTGTGTCAGTCACTCCTCCCAGTCTCACCTCCCAGTGTCACATAATCAGCAAACTTGCTGAGGGTGCACTCCATCCCTTTATCTAGTTCTTTGATTAATATATGAAACAGGACTAGACTCAGTACTGACCCCTGGAGAATACCACTTGTTATGGATGTCCGGGTAGACTCTGTGCCTTTAAACGTCATCCTCTGAGCTCTATCTTTCAGCCATTTTTCCATCCACCCCACTGTCCATTCATCTAACCCATACTTCCTAAGCTTGTCTATCAGGATGCTGTGGGAGATGGTGTCAATAGAAGACAATACTACTCTCTTCATCTATCTATTCAGTCATTCTAACAAATGGCTATCAGATTGGTCAACATTAATTCCCTTTATTGAATCCATGCTCACTACTTCTGATAGCACTCTTTTTCTCGATGTGCTTTCAGATGATGACCAGAATGAGCTGTTCCATCATCTTTCTAGGAATGGAGGTTAGACTGACTAGCCTGTTCTCCAGAAACTTTCAAAGATGATGGAGAGTGGCCTGTCTGTGACTTCTTCCAGCTCCCTCAGCACTTGTTGGTGCATCCCATCAGAACCCATGGACTTGTGGACAGAATTCAATGACTGAAGAGGGATGACAAACAATTTTGGACAACATCAGAGCTGAGACTGATGTTATCAAGTACATAATTTTCATGTCCCAATGCTCTGAGGCAGGTTCCTCAACTTTAGAGTTTTGGGCAGTAATCTTGTAAGAAAATGTAGTATCTCGTCATCAAGTAACATTACGCTTTTCTCTCCTTACTTGTCTCGGCTCTAACTTTTTTCATTATTAGAAGGCAGAGCACTACCAGAGGTTCCCAGTGGCAATGAGTGCTATCACCAGAGTTTTTAGACTAGCCTTTCAGGGTTCCTCATATTTATTGGCAAATAGGAAGAGTGGGATATGAAAGAATGATGCTGGATCATAACACTTCAACAGGCTTGACAGAGAAAGCAACAGCAGACCAGATGCAATAAGATTGGTGCAGCCTCAAAAAGGCTGACTACCAGTAGCACATGAAAAAGCACAGTAACCATATTTGCAGTGTTGGTGGCACTTCACAGCATGAGAGCTCGTTCTACCACTGCAAAATTGCTGGTTGTAATTTAAATAAATAATTAAAAACCACCAACAACTACAAGAAAAAAAACCAAACCAAACAAACAAAACTACCATCAACAACAGCAAAAAATACTTTTCAAAGATACATTAATTATTCAAATAATTTATTTCCCTTTGGTATATTAGAAAATCCCACCAAAACCCAGGATAAAGGGATACTTTTTGCCATCCCTTCTGTTCACAGTAACAGAAAAGACTGTCACATTCCTTCTAAACTCTGATCTGTTACTGACTTTTATAGCAGGCACAGTGACAAATCATCAAACCTCAGTGCATAGTTTCCAGAATTCTAAGCTATAATGAACTAGTAGCTATCTTGAGCAATAATGAAAACTGAAAACTTTAGAGGGGCTATACTACACAACATTTTCACTCTAAAAAGACACAATCTACACTAATTTCTCAAGTATCCCTGATAAAGAGAATCTACAGGCTCAGAATCAAACACTTTTCATCACAAGTTCTTCAGAAAACACAGGACTCTTTAAAATGTACATAGTTTATAAAATTATTAAAGACTAAAGGTGTTGTGAATTGACAATATATTTTTATTCATTATGCAGAACTATTCAAGAACTGAATCTTGTTTATGTAATTAAAATCCAATATATGTATATTGACCTTATTTGACTTTTTTTTCCTATTAAATTCTTCTCCCTTTGAATAGATATAACACAGCAGAGAATTGGCATTTGCTGGAATCACTTTGTGACTGAAATGATTTGACCATCTCTGGTTAATTGAGCACTAGAATCACTGTTTTGACATAAAAAGACAGGTGCAAAACTGGTTTAGAATGAAATTTCACCTGTTCTTTCCTGCACATAAAAAGGTGACAAACAAAGAGAAGTAATAGAAATTAAGTTTGGAATATGAAAACCAGAAAAGACAACACTTCAGGCAATAGAGTTATCCATTCTCCTTTAGGCACATAAGTTCAAGGTAGTGGAAGGAATTATGTAGGGAAAGACTGAAACATAAAAGTCAGTCACATCATAAGCAGAAAACATGCTCAATTGAACTTGCTACCATTCCTGCTTCCTTCTGTCCTGTATAGTACATCTGTTAAAAAAGGGCTCCGAGTTAAAGATCAACCACTACGTTATATACATTATTGTTCCTTTAGCTTTTGTTGTAAAAATTTAGATTTGTTCCCTTTCCTATTCTATATGCCAAGATAACATAGAAATAGTGAACAGTTGAAAGTGGCAAGTCAAAAACTATCTTAAAAATAAAAAACAAAGCATATGCAAAACTTACTCTATATGTATGTGTTTCAATTTAAAGAAAAACTCAATGAAATATATTCGTTAATATATTATTTCTGTCAGTTGCAGAACAGGCACGTTTCTCTGCTTATGTGCATCATATCCAGTATCCTGAAGGCTCATGAAAAATAACAAGAATAAAGATGGGGGTCATGGCACAGAATGGGTTACTCCAGAGCTGTTCTCATTCAAATAACTTTGCTTGTTTTATTAATGCAGAGATATCTGCTTAACTTCATACCCATTCTGATTTA
>JAOEGS010000486.1:23713-37406 GCA_025447755.1 Corythornis vintsioides | reverse complement strand
TATTTATTTGTTACCTGTGTATAGTATTACTCTTTACTGAATGTAGCAAGGGTCTTGGCTGGTTTTCTGTTTTTCTTTCCATCTTCCTTTTAGCACACAGACAGTGCTTAGCAGGAAGCTGTGACTACTGTAATCACTGCTGCAGATGGAAGAGTGTCCTGAAAAAGGGATCAAAGTGAGAATTGCTGTCATGACAACTACTAGTACAGGAAGTCTGGATGGCTGAGATGGAATACTTTGAAATCAGATTAAGAAAGAGATGCAGCTTTTGACATTGATGTTGATGTCTGGGTGCTAATTACAGGGAGGATTGACTAACCAGAGGCTGCCAGTCAACTATAGGACACAATGAGTTTTTCCTGGCTTCATCTGGTCTGCGAGGGCATCTCTTGTAACTAGGTTGGGTTTTGTTCTTAATTGTTAAAACATCCCAGGAAGGTTTTTCCTGACAGTGTTTTCCAGCATCTTTCTGGGTATCCAGAACCTCTCTCCTCAGCTCTACCATCCCCTGTACTCAGAAATTTTAAAAACCCCAAATCATCACAGTGCAAACCTAACCTTCCCTGTCTGAACATCTGTCTATTATGGTTTACATTCAGTCTATTTATTAATCCACTACTCAGATTTTTGTCTACAATATATCAATGCGTGACAATATTCCTGGTTTAGTACTTTGCATCAAGGCTATTCAGTTTAAATTACTCTTGTTGCAGACACCTTAAAGACTGATCTTACAGAAGAGAAAGGACATAGCCATAAGCAGATGCCATAGCCTGATATGGTAACTTGTAGGCAAAGTATTTCTTATAGAAATCATACCCTTTCATTGTGCTGAAAGGTAGTAGAAAATGCACACTTCCCACATATTTGCTTAAGAAAGACACCCAAATCTTTATCCAAAGACAGGCCAAAGGTGAATTTCACAAATTTAAATCCAAAGCCGGATTTGTACAGCTCTAAATTTAATACACTTCACCCGAAAATGCTCTCAAGAGCTCAGACATCTTGAATGCACTGCTGTAGATTTGAACTCCAGGGCACCAGACTGCCTTTCCCACACAGCTCTGAAGCAACAGTGACCATAAACCGTGAATGTGGGATGAAACTGTGCATCTTTTAATTTATTTATTTTTTTTTTGTCAAGTTATTCTTTCCAAGGCAGGGGTTTTGCAATGCTTGTGATCAGAGTAATGAGATTCACATTTATCTGGATATTTACAAACCTATGGAGGTGGCAGAGAGAGCTCAATAAAAGCTATCACAGCCAAATCAGAAGGGGAATATGTTTAATGTGTGTGAAGTCTGGATAACTAAGGTACAACACAGAAACCAAATGTATGTAGAGCTTTTCCCAGACAGACAAACACTGGAAGAAAAATACTGTATGACTATCCAGTTCTTGTATTCCTCCACTATTTAGTTAAGGACTTTTTATCCCAACAGCTTCTGCTGCTGTTACAAAGCTACAAGAATTTCTTGCATGAAGAGATAACTATATGATTCAGGAAATTAGTAATGGGTTATGAAGCCTTTCACCTTGTAGGTCACTGGCTTAAAATAAATACAGCTCATTGTGAGACATCTATTAAACTTTGTCTTCTTATCAAGTGAAATTCAAGGATCCGGCAGTGACATGGAGTACCAGATACACTATACTGAGCTCACTGTTCCTCTACTCATGTACAATGGCAATGGGACCCTAACCAGGACAACACCAGATACGCACATAGAAGTGTGACAAAGACAGTACAATACTAGCATGTATTTTTGGCATGAAAAAGGTCTTGCATGAATACTCTTGGATTGGTCAACAAGAAGCAAGTTCAGAGCTCAGATATGAGGGGATATTGGTATGGAGATCTATTGCAAAGGAACTGCAATCTCTTGGGATAGCAGAGAAATGTCACCTTATTTTTTTCCATTGAGTTCTATATTCAGTAGGGATAGTCAAAATCAGATTTTCTTACACATGACAGTTTTGATACTGCATATGTATTGCTGGATTCTTTTCATGCATCTGGACAAGAAGTCAAACTATCACACTTCTTAATGGACTCCAAAGTGGCAAAATAGCAAAATATTTTGTTGAAGCTGTTCAAGCTAAATGTGATTATTCAGAATATGTGTGAAAAAAACCCTCTACATTTAAAAAAAAAATATTTTAATCTGTGATCTCAAGTGTGTGAGCACTGACTTCTCCACATTATTATACATGGTCTTTCCCAAAGGCTGAAAATTGTCTTAACACAAGCCCAGACACAGAACAAAGGTAATGCAAGGTCCACCTTGGTCCTTGCCATTACTTCACTCCCTAGGCATCTACAAAAAGAGGGAAAGCCAATCCAAGCTTCCCCTCCATTTGTACCAGTTCTAGCACCTGCAGGACAGAAGAGATACAACTTTGACATTGGCTCATATTTCCATAATGGTGTATGCTCAGGAAATCTGACCTCACAAATAGCCCTACAAGTCAAGTACTCCCTTCTGATTAAATATTAAAGTTACCAGAACATCACTGCATAGATAGGAGCAGTTATGTTATCTCTTTACAAGGCATAAAATTATTTTATTGATCTAATCTCAAACACAGAGGTCCCATTTTGACATGCTTAACTTCCAGATAGGGAGCATGCAAGGAAAATTTTCTGAGAAACCTCCTTCCTCATTGTTCCAGGTGGGCAGGATGGGTGGCTTCTGTGGAAGGTGCTCTGAGTGAAGAAAAATATAGATTTATCATTAAAATCAGATGTCTTTTGCCCACAAACATTGAACTACTGAATATGTGGAATGCTGTTGAATTCTTTACAAAAATCCATTGAAAGGAGAAAAATTTGGGAAGAATAAGTCCAGGAAAAAGTGGAGAGCGAGTTTCTATATAGCTTATTATATGATCATGTGACTGTTTTTTTCATAGATATTGTATAGATGTTGTCCTATTCTTCCACTGGAATATACCTATAATTGATCTTGATAAAATCAGGCATGTTTGTTGTGTGTTGCTATAAGATAATTTGCTATATGAGTCATAGGAAAGTGGATAATAAACACATTGGATTTTCCTGGTATTTCTGGTCAACAACCTACAAATACATAGATTATAATTAGGGACTCTACCATTTTATTCTGCAAAAAGCTTGCTTTAACTACTGTGTTCCTCTAAGTGTGTTTTCTTAATAATTTCCAGTTATATGTTCTTCATAACTGCCTAACTCCATTATTATTCTTCAATGAAGTGTTTGTAATTTTCTTCTTATCTTGAAAGGATGAAGGAAATTTGCAACTATTTTGGTTGTTATAAGGTGAAACATTTCTGTCTACAGAAAAAAACAGTCAGCTGTAATTATTACTTTGTTTTAGCATGTGAATTTTTGTTCTTTCATTCACTTCAGACTTCTTCCTCATTTGTTGATTTTGCATCTCCCAGACTTGAGAACTACATTTCATTAAATATTAGTTTTAAAATAAATATTTTAATGCAAACTGCAAGAGGAAGGAGACAAAGAGAAGCAAAAAGATGCAATAAATGCCTCCAAAGGGCAAGTGAACAGCCTTGAAAAACTCAAAGTACTGTCATTTCTATGTTTAGATGAGGCACTGCATGTCCAGGAGTCTGTAAACAGCACAGATTTTTCTTCTGCAGTCCAAAGGGCAAATAGATAACAGACAACAGTCTCTGAAGTTTGGAATAATGAGAATTAACCAGTTTCCAAGAGCCTTTATAAGGAGAAGATTATGACTTTCAGAGAACTTCTTGGTCATTCTGCAGAAAAGCTTCTTGGTTGAGGCAGGGTGAGGTGTTACTTTGCCACATAGAGCATGTGTGTGGTCTTACAGCTATTTTGGGCTACAGGACAGACTGAAGCTATGGGAATGAACACTGTCATAAAAGAAACAAAACTCAGCACTGTGGATGCTGACTCTTCAACTTCTATGACTTTTCACCCCCCGTGGGTGTGACTGAGGAGAAGCAGGGTTGTCTGTGAGGTCCTGGGACACTGTCCAGCTGTTGCAGAGGAGACACGGGCGTAGCTCCCAAAGGCCATGGGAAGCAGGAAGGGATAATAAAGTGGACCACTGGCAGGAGGTGGCTGAGGATGGACAACATGGGTGATGGGTGGGTGAGCTCTGATGCAAAAGTACATTTGACACAGGGACTGTCTTGTTGCATAGTTGAGAGGGCAGCTTCGCCTTTCTTAGCAATCTTCTTACTCATTCTCTCCATCCCCTCATACTAGATTTATTTCCATTTGGCTCACACTCAGATTCAGAACGACCGGACTTAGGGGAAACGAGTATTGTAGACAGGATTTGGCAACTCTCAAGTTCTGTGTGTGGACACATACATTGGCCTTATGCCCCACAGAGCTGAGCAACACCACTGAAAAAGCACATTTTCCTGTGCCACTTTTGTTTTTTGTTGACATACACCTAACTAAAATCTCCACATATGCCTTTATAAGTACCACCTGGCCAATCTGATATTTTTAAACAAAGACCAAGCATTTTTCATCACAAGACATTATAGGATCATACTAAAAATTTTTTATTTCCTTAATTTTTAGTATTCCTCAAGAAGCAATTCAGGCACAATACTGATGTCCTAAATAAGAATCAGATTACTGACTCATTGCCTCCAAAACTTCCATAAGTTCCTAAATCATGTTTGGAAGAACCAGGACCCCCAGCTATAGTGGGAAAAGCTGCATGGGAGATGAAGTCAGCTCTGAACAGGATTTTATGTCAAAAAGGGAAGAATAAAAGATCTTAAGAAAGGTCAAAGACAGAAGTGCTGACAGACATGAGAATGGCTTTGTCATGGTTTAGGGTCAGGGTGGCCCTTTAGACCTATAACAGAGACTCTCTGTTAACCCCCCTCTATTCAAAAGGGAAGAGAAAGGGAATAAAGGGCAGAGACTCAGTGATTAGAAAACTAAAATAATTTAAATGAAAATTATAATACTAACAATGTAATATATACAGATACATACAGAACCAGAAATGAATCCAACTCCCTTGATGGCAATTAGATCACCAAAACCAGTAATGCTGTGGAGCTGGCACTGTGGAAGTCCAGTCTGGTCTCAGAGGCAGATTGGAACCAGGGTCAGGAGCTGGATTCTGGAGATGGATTCAGGAACACATGAAGGAATTGAAGGCAGAACAGACACAGGACAGTGGAGAAGAGAGCTTGAACCTCTAGATACCTCAGCTTTATACCGAATATGATGTATATCGTATGGAATCCCATGTTGTTCAGTTTGGGAACACATCTCCTGGCCACTTCTCCCTGCTAAAGTAGTGGCACTTTCACTTTCTGCACCCCCCAGTGTGGTACACAAGATCCAGCAGAGGCCTTGGTCTGCACACCAGCCCTTGGTAGTAACTCTAAACATGGGGTGTTATCACTGATAGAAGCAGGTGCTGTCTGGGAGAATACGCTGCTAAATGCAGACAGTGCAGTTAGTTAGAAGAGACTGCTGAAAAGTAAAATCACTGAGCAGAATTAGTTCTGCTCTAACTCAAACCAAGACAAGGAAACAACACTGCCTGTGGACACCAATATCCCTAATAGCCTACAAACCACACTGCAGATCAGTTCCTGCTTGTCTGTTACACCTCAGATTTACACTAAATGATTCCAGAAACTATCCACTCTTCCAGGAGTTTGGGGTTATTTCATTATTTCAAATCACCTCTGTATCTATGTAAAATAAAATAAAAAAATTTTAGTAATAAAATAAGTAACATAAGAAGATGTTCAGTTGTCCCAAGGATAATTTTAACAACTAAACAATCCTGATTATTTTTTAAAACTTATATACATACATGCGATTGGGCTTATTCTTGACAGCAAGAATTTAGAATATCTTCAGTAATACCCAAGGGATTTTCTTGCCAGATTTCATACAAAAAACAAAAGTGATAGAGTTATTATGCTGCTTTTAATAGAAATAATCTCAAAACTCAGGAACTACTGTCTTCATAAATATTTGTTATGAAGTTCATATCTGAATATGATTAAATGTTAAATGGCAGTATTCTGAAATACCACACTTTGCTAGGGAAAATTTTGGTATTACAATATCAAATTTAAAAAGTCGAATTTCCTTTTCCTTCTTTTTAAAAAAGGCAACTGTAATATTATTCCTAGTCTTTCTACCATATTGCTGCTTCTTTTTCTCTGAGTACACAGAGATTAGACTCTGGGGGAGAGAATTTGGGCTGTGAAGCACTGACCCAGTCTAGTGTGGAAGGTGGGAATAATTCCATTGAAACTTATTCTGTTTAAACTCCTATATCAGATTCATTTTCTTAAGTATAGCTGTCGTAATAAATTGTGTAGAAGAATTTAAACCTTGTTTCCCAGTAGGCCTTAGCACTGTTAATGGCTTCTACTATACTTTTCTTTTTTCACTGTTGCAGATACCAAAGCTTCTGTTCAGGTAACATAACTCCAGAGAAGTGAGCCACTAGGCACTAAGTAATTATTCCTGCATATACAGAAGGTAAAGTTCCTGATAAAATTTGAAAAGATGGTAGGGAACATGTAAATCACAAAGAAGAGAGATATTCCTTACCAGAAACATATATTGTATTGAAAAAATGACAATCTTTTTTTTTAAACTTAAATTTCGTAAGTAAGTAAATCTTATTTTGCTCAAAACATCACTATTATTGGTCAGTCATGCTTTTGTAGACATTTATGGAAACATTTCACACATATGACATATTAATTATTCCTGCATAAAGACCCTGGAGGAACAAGAGGAAAGAGCTTCATAGGAGTTTTCAGACTCTTCACAAATAATTAAGAGGAGAGACCAGAAAAGAACAAATAAATGCAGATGTTTTGAATCAAATGGCCACCTCAGGGCTGTTTATATAAATAATGATAATGCAGGCCCTCAGCTGCAGTGGTGCTGCACATCCTAACTAGAGGGAAAGTGTCTCTGAGCAGAATATAAGAGAAAAATAGCTCCAAGGGGAAAAAAACTATGTATGGTTTGAGTTTAAAAGCAGAGCTCATTTACATTAAGAGATCAATCAGTGGGAAAATCCATTCTGCAGTGCTAACCCATCAGTGAGCAAGCTAATTGAATGCAGAGCAAGTGAGAGCATGGGTGGCCTCTTTCCTCTTTTATCTGCACAGCAAAGCTTGCAGCAGCTCTGAGATCCCTCTTTCTGCAAATGAAGCACCTTCAGACCAGGAAACCATTTGAGACTGAGGAATTTTATCGGTGAGCACAAAACATCGTTGAAAACAATTTGACTGTTTCTGAGAAGGGTTTAGCAGCACACTGAAAAAGCATCTGGGGTTCACAGTCACCCAGCTGTTCACTACCATGTGGGTTCAGTCCACTGGCCAGTCAGGGTGTGAGTCAGGTGGCCAAGCTGGAGCTGGAGCAGAGGTAACTGCATCCAACACATGGTTCTGTTAACTCCCTAAATAAACATGCTTACATAACATGCAAAATCATCCCATCTTTCCCCTAGGTTCTTTTGGCAGGAACACTAGCAGGAAATATCCTGTTAGTGAAGATAAAAGGCTTGATTTACTCTGTTCCTGATAATGCATAATTGCTTAATCACAAGCGCATAATTGCTTAATCACAAGCACATAATTAAACTCTGTTGGGAAGGTTACAGTGACAATGATTGTCAAGCAAAGATGAGTTCCCCTAGAGAGGCAATCTTTGCCTCATTTGGATTTTTTAAATAATAGGAACAAAGGGAAATGCACTAAAAAGTCTGAACGTTTGGCATTCACTGCAGTGGTACAGGGCAATTGATGCTGGACACAACTGGAGCGATACCAACAGAGAGAAGATAAGCTTTTAAATTAATCCTTTCACTAACTGAGCTGCTGGTGGAAGCAACCTCTCTGGTGAAGCGCTTTTTGTGTACTGAGGGGGCCAGCAAGCTCCCCAAGCTCTAGGGAAGTCTGGTTCAAGACACTGAGCACCCTTTCAGCTCATGCCAGCACAGAAGCCTACCTGACCCCACAACCCCATAGCTGTGCTGACTCTGCTGAAGACTGTTTGTGCAGATGGCACAGGACCACTAAACCCAGCAGGCCAAAGGCATTAGGCACCTACCACAAAGGAACAGTAGTTTGCTGAGATCGTCAGAACCTTGTGTGCATGTCCTCCGAGGTTTCCAAGGCACGGATGAATGAAGTCCTGTTTGCACACGAAAGAGCTCTGCATTGCTTTTCACTAATGATGATGAAGGAAGTCTGAGAAGTTAAAAAAACCAAACCAAAACAAAAAACCTTCAGTATACAACAACTGCTGTGTTCCTAAGAGAGAGAAGACAGTCAGTTCCAGTTTAAGGAGCCATTCTGTAAGTGCAAGTAAAGAGTATCACTTTGCAGCCCACAGAGCAAATGAAGAGAAACCTCTGCTTCAGAAAATGATGCTTACTTTGATCTGGTAAGAAATGTTTCCATAACAGGTTGTGGAGAACATAACTTCAAAGTTTTGAAGTTGATGCAGGTTTGGAAGCAGTTGCTGGAATTTGTATTCAAAAGTGATTTAACTTCCCCAGTAAGTGATGTGTACAGATGACACACATCACTAACCACAAATGCTTGCAGTGTATGAATTTCCACTTTTTTTATTTCCCATTCCAGCTTTAACATTTTTTTCCAGTGCAAAAAGAAACAAATCAAGCAATAAGGTGTGTGTATAAATGCCAAAGTAAAAATTAAAATCACCTGTTATTTGAAAATTACTGAGCTTGGAATACTTCGTTTAGATACTCAATGACCTTGTAAATACTGTACACCATTCTGGGTAACCAACTAGAGGCAAACATATTTTAAGCCAAAGCTGTTCCAGGTTTGTTCGGCTTTTTTGATAGTATTACATTTTATAGTGACCCAGATGGTTATAAAATAATCAGGATCCATGGGGCAAACTGGTCTTCTGTGAACTGATTTCTTGTGGTGTGCTAATTCATCCATTTTAAAGGCATTTTCATTGCTCCTGCCAAAGAAGAGATGTTGTGGCCAAAAAAGAGAAAATGCAGAGACATGCTGGAGATTACATTGCCCAATATTTTTTCTTTGCCCCAACTTGCTCTGCTAAGAAAATGAGAATTACTGGGACCATATAGCAATAGAATGTCAACAGCCTGTGGTATATGAAAGGTTTCTGCAGCAAAGCAGAACTGCTCTTGCTCAGCCTAAAGTACAATTGAAGCATCTCACAAAAAGTTTTTAAGACAGATATTCCTTTTGAGGACTTGTCATCATAATTATGGCATTAAAAAATATATATGAAAACAAGCCTTCACTTAATGAATGTTGGTTACTGTAATCTTTAAATTTGTTTAGATACAATACAGGAAGACAATGAAACAAAGAAATGTTGCATTTTGTTTAATACCCTAAAAATAACACCATCACCCTGCTAAATAATAAGGGATATAATGCCACACTTGGAAGAAAAACAGATAATAATTTTTCTCTTTATACTATTTAGACTGAGTTTATCTGTACCTATACAGATGAATCTCATCTCAGCTGGTGGGGGATTCTCTCTGTTACCCTTATTTCATCTCTTCTGGTTTTTTTGGGGTTTTTTTTAGTTTAGTTAAGTTTAGTTTAATTTAGTTTAGTTTAGTTTAGTTTTGTTTTTAATATCATCCTGCCTTTCTTTGGCACAGGAGAAGGTGTATGTGTCCAATCGCTCTGAAACATGTAATTGTCAGAAGTGTAAGAGTCAGCCTGAAAGAAGACATAGAGGAAGCTGCATATCACCTTCTGCATTTCTGCATTGCAAGAGCAGCATATCCACCTGCAGTGTTTCATTTCCACAACATCATGACTCCTTCCTTTCCAGGGGAAGGCAGTGCTAAGGGCAGATACAGGCTGGCAACTCTTAATTGGCATCAGGATTTAATCTTCTTATTTTGCTTCAGGACTCATCCCATCAGTGAGGTGAGGAAAGCAGCTAGTGCTAGATGCCTACCTGGCTTCAGCCTGTTATGGGGCAGGAAAGTGTACCTAAGTGTCACAGTGGGAATGAGGAGGAGGACGCAGTTTTTCAAGAACAGCTGCCTGTATTTTACTCACTTCCTAGCTCCATCACACTTGCATTTCCACAGGCTTATACCACCTATTGCAACACAGATAACAACTAGCAAGAACAAACGTGTCAAGAGTTTTGGGCCCAGTAAGCATACCACTGGCAAACAGTGGGATGATGTTATTCAGAGGCCTAAACTGTATGATGCTGGGCATGGACACTAAAACTACCTGCAACCTGATGGACAACTCTTTGACAAGACCTTCACTGAGTAACCACAAACCACCTTGAGGTAACAAAACCCTCCTGGAAAAAAAATGCAACAGCACTGCAATCACTTACCACAGGTAGAGATTTGCTTCTATGGAGACAGAAACAGGACCTGAAGCATCAGGATCCACTGAAATATCTCATGGTGGACATCAACAATGCAAATGCAATTAATGCTTCTGCCTATTCTATGACTCTGCTTTCCTAATGAAGTGGAGTGGTTAGAAGAACAACCTCTCTAATGGCACATAAACACTTTCCAAGTGGCTGTCCTATTAAGGTTATGCAAGACCCAAGGCAGTCCTCTGCAATGTTATGTCAGCTCTGGCTCCTGGCCTGACATGCAGTTACACAACAGGACAAGGCAAAGAGAGAAAATGGAGATGCTCTGGAGCTGTCAATTTTTTGAAATGCATTTTAAGCACATAGTTTCTATTGCTGTCACTGGCAAAATGTCAGATGTGTAAACAGCAGTGGGGGGGGGAGTTAAGATTGATCTAAGACATGTTGGGTTTTTCCCTTTTCTTTATATTATCTTTTACTTTTCATGCCTCTGTCCTGATTTTCCCTCTCTCAGAGTCTTGGCAGGGGAGCAAAAGAAGCTCAGAAGTACATAGCTTATAACTGAGTAATGCTCTACTGAAGGCAGGGAATCTCTTTTTTTTTTTTTTTTTTTCTGTTTACCATGGTTTTTCTTGCTCTGTGCATGAGATGTCAGCCTAGAAACCCTCCTGATATTTAACATTCTTTCCACACTAGTTAATTTGTGCTAGTTGAAAGAAGCATGTGGTGGGGATTTGGGACCGGCATTGGTGAGATGTGCTCATTATCACAAGCAGGGAAAGGAAACATCACTGTCATGTTGGATGACCCAAGAAGCGGGAACAAAGGAATCAACACAAACCTTTCTCCTTACTGCCCACTTAAGACCAATGAAGTGCAGTAATGAGTGCTGAGCAGATGTGGAAGTGTGTCTGAGGTAGATGAGACAATCAGGTGCCACCCTCATAGGCTAGGTTTATGGCTCAAGCCTTTGTGGGTCATTGTATGTATTTTTATGATGAGAAAAATATGCAGTTAAAACAGAACAGGTCAGGATACCTGGAAGTAAATGCATTAAAATGGAAAAAATTTTTCAGAAAACAGTCTCTTTCTTTTTGCTCCAAGTTACTTCCTCAATATCTGCCTTAACTGTCCTTGGTAACATATCTTTTTTCACAGGGTGTGTAACTTGTATTTCAACAATTTGATACAAATATTTTATTGTCAGAATAGGGACACAGTTATGCTTGCAATCCAACTACCTATTCTGAACTGCATGCGTCTGAACTTGCACATGTCTATGAAAAGAATTAAGCTTTCCCATTCCCCCTCTTCTTCACAATTCACATAAAGCCAGTAATATTATCCATGCAAAACAGATATTCTTGGAGAAAAGTAGCTTTTTTCTCCTGCTCTGTAAAAAATAACTAGATTTCTCTGAAGCACTACTAATTCCTTGCATTAAAAAAAAAAAAAAAAGGAAGAAAAATCTCCACATTAATGTTACGTGTGTGCGTGTGGAGTGCCTTTGAAAGAAATCCTTCAAAGATCTGTTTTCACCAGGGGATGCAACTTCTGGAGACTTCCATCTGAACGTTTCTATCATTCTTGTCTGTCACATTTGCTTTTCCAGTAAGTTTCAGATGTAACTTCCCAACCACAAGAGATTGTTTTGAGTTGTCAGCAGTCTAATTCATCTAGATTTTTTTTGTTTACAAGATTTCAGTGTCCACTGAAAGGAAGGGATTTTATTGCAAACTCTTAGTCAATGAAGGCAAAATGTGGGTAAGAGGGGAGATTTCCACAAGTCAAGGTTGATAGTAGTGAACAACTTTTTGTTCAGGTTACTGGCTATAGCTTAGGAACAACTTTGGCACGAAGCATCCAAATCATGCTTGAAAAGAACAAGATTCAAATCATCTGTTGTTAAACTGAGCTACCAAGTCCTCAGCTTCATTTGTATCCTATTTTTCCAAACTACATGAGCAGAAGCCTCTGTCCACCTTGGGGAGGACACAGGTCTCCTTGGCAAACTATTGAAGCTGTTGTCTGTCCTCACATATTTCACTTTATAACCTAGCTCTCTTTCAGGCAGTTTAAGATCTCTGCTTGAGGAAAAAGGGCTCTGCTGACATAAGTGAAGTTTCATCATTAAGCACACTTTGAAGATATGACCTAGTACTGTCAAAACTCAGTCCTTTCACTTCCCTCTTAATTTTTCTATGTTCCTACTCTTCATCTCTTGATAGATTCACAATGTTCCTTCCACTCACTTTAACGTCTAAGCAGTGTGAAAGTGCTGACGCTCACTCCTACATACTGTCATCAGCATTTATCTCTCTTGTTCTGTTCATATTCCTAAACTTTCAGATCTTCATCTGCATACATGCCAACTACAGTATTATGTTAGGGATTTAAAAAAACATAAAGAAGTTTCTGAGATAATCTCCCAGACTTGTGTTTCTGAGCAAATAAACCTTCTCTTTGTGTGCGACCCTCACCTTTCTTTCCAAGTTTGAATTTTCATTTTAATACCACTCATAGTGCAAGAAATCATCCAGTTCCTCTGTTACTAGGTGTATCCTCCTATCTCTGTAGTGACATCAGTCTCCATTGTCTATTTGACCTGTTGCCCAACAGATACCTTCATATTTTCTTTTAAATGCATAGCTTTCCAGAGCTGTACTTTAAGGCTGCACTTCTGTGTGATCACATACTTCTCCAAAAAGCCCACTCTGACTGCAACTGTCTGATGGGTAGGTACAAGGCATTTCTAGCTTTTTTAATGATGTGACATTTGAATACAATGAAACCACAAATCACTGCCAAATACCCAGGTGCACGGGTGCTAACTTTTGAAATAATTACTTCCCTATCACTGTTGTTTATTTTTCCCCCTGCTTCTTCTAATTCCTATTCCCACTCATTTATTATGTTTTATCTTGAAATAGTAACATGTGCCATGTAGGTAATATCATTCACTGTGTGTTTGTGCAGATGCTCAAATCTCTGCAATATTTCCCACCTCTGCCTGGGTTGTCAGTTATATTACAAGTCCAGCATGGTCTAAGACTTAGATAAAGCCCACCACACCTCAGCCCACATCTTGTTGTGAGATCTCTGGAATGTTTTTGTTATGTGCTCCTAGATTCAACAATGCAGAGTACAGAGAAAGTCTTGTAGCCATGGTATAAATTTTATGCATCAGAGTGATCCACAGGCAGACAGTGCTGGCATCAGCAAGGCACCCTCCCTGGGGAAAAAAGCTGACTATCCAACGCAGGGCCACCAAGATGATTAGGGGAGTGGAGCATCTCCCTTATGAGGAGAGGCTGAGAGAGCTGGGGCTC
>JAOEGS010000486.1:12625-23613 GCA_025447755.1 Corythornis vintsioides | reverse complement strand
GGGGTTGGACTAGATGATCTTCTAGGTCCCTTCCAACCCCTAATATCTATGAATCTATGAATCTATGAATCTTTTGACTAGTGGGTAAGATAGACATTATAAGCAAGTCTTCCTTAGGTTTGCCCTGAGGATAGCAGACAATGGGGACTTGTGCCCTGATGAGGGGAACTCTGAACCATAAAATCTGATTTGGTAGATGTTTTTGCAGATTAAGATTTATGATCATGGAAGCCTGTTGTGCAGAGTGTTTATTTGATTGCTGTTTGACTGTTTACTTTTATTAATTAAAAATATTTTAACCTTCAGCACTTATATAGAACTGCTTACAGGTAGCATTTTGTACAATATTGAAAGACAATGAAATGATAAACTTGTGCAAAAATGTGGCTGGCCATAATCTACATGCTTTCCAGGTATCTTTAGGGCTTGTTATTGCTGATTTTAAAGTTTGGTTTTGTCCTAGCTTTAGCTCTATATAGTCTTGTTTTGTTCATTAGGCTCTGTATCTGTTATTACACTCATCATGAATCTGCTGTAATCTGTATCCCTGCATGTCTTCACTTGTTTGTCTGCTTCAGTGCTTCCTGTGCCTTCATCTGATGTAATTAACTACTTAACCAAAATAAACCTGATACTGATACTTCAACAAGTACCCTAACCCAGAAAAAATACTGGACTTGTTGAGAAGGCACCCACAGTGACAGGCTGCTTCAGGGGGAATACTTGCCTTCAGAGACTGCTGCAATTACAAGAGATTACAGAATAAGCCAAAATTGGCAAGTGCCATGTAGGAATAGCAGATGTGTTCACCTATCTCCATCGAAGATACAGTCAACCTCACATTGCTTCCTCTATCCATCTGAAAAAGCACCTCTTCAAGGCAGCCACAAGCAGTCAAATATCAAAGAAAACAAGGCTTGTCTAATCCTTTCAACTCTTGGAAGGAAGAAACATTCAGACTACTGAAAAACTAATGAAAACACTTCTGCTCTGGGCTATGAGCAGGGAAACCTGGAATCAAAGCAAAAAAAAAAACCCTTTCTGTTTCTGTTTTGTTCTCTGCCTGTAGAATCAGTGGATATCTAAACAAGAACAATATGTTCTGGCAGCATGGCCTGAGTGCAGGCATGGCTCAGGGCAGAGCTGAGCCTGACTGCCATTGCCAAGCAGCCTCACGCCCCAGTGATCTCTGAGATCTGCTCCATGCAGGGAGCTGAAAGCCATGAAAATCTTCTTCACACCCTCCCCACATTTATCAAGAGCAGGCGAGATCCACCTAATTAAAGGCTATCTTCCAGGAACATGAGGTTTTACCCTGAGAATGGAGGAAACTGGAACTGCCACAAATAACTTTTTATTTGTAGCATTGCTGGCAAAACAATAATGCACACATAAAAGCAAAGCAAAATGTAAGCATTTTCATGCTCCATCTGAATACACTTCAACATGATGGTAGCATTGGCATTTTCTCATCACGCTAGTGGGAAAAATACTGTGAAAGCAACTATATTTGCCTCACTGGCAGCAGCAGTGTGTTATTACAACCATAAATACAGAAAGTAATTTTTTCACCTGTTGATATTACCTATGAGAAAAAAATCAAGAAATAAAATTTTCTGTGGCCCCTGCCTGCTATTCAAATAATAATTGCTTGACATGTTAATGCAGGTAGTCAGAGCATTATGAATGAGCCTTATGAGCAGTTAGATGGATTTGGCTGAATTCACGTGGTATGTAGGAGTTGCAAGTCGCTTGCTGGTAAGAAGGCAAAAATCAAAGGAGTTTGATCCTTCATTTAGACAGTCACATAGGAGAGAGCCAGGGTAAACTTGGTTATCTCAAGCACACCTTTGAGTTTGGCCCTTTGTGTTCTGTGTTCTTTTCTTTTGAGTTAGAAGACTCACCATATTTCATAGCAGGGCTTTGTTTGTGTCTTACACTGAGAAGGCCAGAAAAGTCAGAGTAACACCTTGAAGTTCCTTTTCTAGGCTCTTTTCTTAATGCTTTCCATCCCCTGCTCTTCAATTGTAGGTAATCTGTGAAGGCCTTTAAAGAAGCAATCGCACTGTTGTTTAGCAAAAGCACCATGCCAGAAGTGATAAGCTAAACAGTAACACCTCTTTATTCCAGTGGAATATGCATTTATGTAACTTTAAATTTCTGACTTCAAATTTTCCATTTTTGTAATGTTATAAAGCTTTGGAAATTGCACTGTAGCTTCTGAGGCCCATGTGCTGCGGAAAGCTTTTGCAGTAAAACAAGTTTGATTGGCAGTAGCTTCGTTTCCTATAACATCAGAGTACTCACCAAAACAAGACCAGTACTCACCCTGCTGTCATACAGAGCATAAATATTGTCAGTCCTTGCCATGCCAATTTCCTGCAGGCTCATCACTCTTTCTAATGAGATCTTAGGTGAAGAACATGCTTTATGGTTATTATCTACAAAATCAGAGTCTCAGATCCCCTGTGGTACAAAGAAATAGTATTAATCCTCACAGTGGACTTTACTGATTGCTGTGGCACATGATGAGACTTTGAGTGGTTAGACCTTCTTCATAGTGGTTTTGCAAATGTTTCAAGAAAACTTGTTACCAATTTCTTGTGGTTCTTTAATGGCTTCTGCACTTACATTCAGCTGATTTTTAAGAACAAGTCACATATCTGAAAATACCAAGCTGTTGAGTAATAAAAGTACAAAGTCATCAACAGGACAAAGGTCCTCCAAAAGGATCACATTAGCAAACAAATGACAGGGAAACACCACAGAGAAGGTCAAGAAAAATCAGAATCACCATATTTGTCATAAAGCCTTTTATCCCAAGTTACGCAAGTGCATCTGTTCTCTTTGGGTACTGGACTGTCTATAGACATGAGCAGATGCACCTTGAAATGCATTCATGAACAAGTACTACTGAGAGGTTATAAAGAGTGTTTAAGTTATGTACAAATCTTTAAACCTAAAACATGGGATGTTGTCATTTTCTCCTTTCTTGTCTATCCATCTCTTTTTTTTTTTTTTAATCACATTTTCCATGGAAACGAAACCTTGGTAAGGCTTAAGAACTGATAGAATTAAGCTTGATTTCATGAAAGGCAGAAGATGCTCTATTATGCCAGCTCTGACTCTGATACCATGGCCTTTTTTGGGGGGTGGGAAATGACAAAGAATGGAAAGACTTGTGCTTTGCTTGTGCTCTTAGCCTTTCCCTGTGAGGATGAAGACAGGCCACTGCTTTTGATCTTTCTGATACACTAGAAGGAAGTGATTAAGATATGATATATGATATAAGAACCTTGAATGTGACCTCCAGTGATAGCCTTCTGAGTAGTGGGATAAGGAGGAGAGGGAAGAAACAGCTGAGTTACCTCCTAAGTTACAGGGTGGTTTGGAGCAACAAAAGAAGAAATGCTGTCAAACCAGAAGCCGAGTTGTGAGGCCTGGGGGGGAAATATGTAGAACTGGAGAAGGGACTGGGAGGTGAAAAAGTTCCTTGCTGTGTGGAATAAGGTTTGATGATACGGATCTGTGACTTGCTTGAAGTATAACCTTTCTGTATCCTTCTTTCAGACTCTTGAACTTGGCCTTAAATAGGACAAAGTAAGGCAAATCTTGACAACCAACAGTCACACTGCTCACATATTTTAATGCTTTTGGGCTTTGGCTTCTCATGCTGAAAGAGCTGCTGCCTTCAATTCTGGAGCAAGACAATGTTATTGCAGAGGTGGGAGAGGTGCACTCTGGCCTATTGTACATGAAGAAAGGGTACTAATCATTACCACTAAGAAGCACAGGCATTTTTGGGAAAAGAGTGGTAGGCACTGTGAGCTGCTCTAATCCCCTGAGTCCTAGGGTAGGAAGTAATCCAAGGATGATGGAACAGTATAGCAATTTCTGCCCTTCATTACTATCACAGAATGTTTTGAAAAGATGCAGAAAACAATTAAAAACTGAATGGATTTCCCTTATTGAACTGGACTGCAATGCTTAAACAATTTAGATAATATTCACTTATTTCGCCTCCTCCCTGATATCTTCCTCCACCACATTTCTTACTTGCTCTTAAGAACAGATTGTCCTTGTGAAATATCTCTGAACCTGGCAATGCCTAAGAATCATGCTGCTCAGTTATACAAGTGACAGTCATGAATGCCAAAGCTGGCTGGATACATTACACACCCAGTTTATCCAAAATGTAATTCAAGACAGGCCATTTATTCAATTCAACTACATGTAAAGCAAAGCGACTCTGCAGGAATGCAAAAGATCAGGAACAAGACCTTAAGTGGTGCTCATTCATGTTTGCACATGTCTTCTCCACTTGAAGGTAAGTACAATATGCTGGGGATTTTCTTGGCCAACTGTTTTAAATTACTTCAGCTCACTGTCTGCTAGATAAACACAATAAATCACATGCCCATTTGAAGGTAGAATGCATCTATTTCTCTGATAAGCAAACCAGCCTCTGCAAAGTTACTTCCTTTTGGTTTACTCCTGTTTAGCCATTGCAAAAAAAACAAAGCATGTGGCATTTAATGAAAGAGAAGTATTAGGAGTGAATAGTACAGCAGTGTAATATTTCTTCCATTGCCCATAGATGTGAGCAAAAAAAGCAGATGTTGAGCTGCTTTTTTTGCTCCCATTTAAAAACACTGTCATTGGCTTTTGTTAGCAATTTGTCCATACTGTCACCTCGTTTCTATGCTTGCCTTGTTTTTCCATGTACCAGCACACTGGTCTGTACAGCAGGCACTGCCATTTGTAACCCTTTGGGAGCTACTGGTCTTGCATAGATGGTAACAACCTCCATTGACTAATAGCCATGGAAAAAGAGTTGAGTCAACCTTGCAGTGAAGGATGTGACTTCAGGGAAATGTGGAATGAACCTTCCATGTCCCTGAGCAGCAGAAATGGTCATCTTAGCTGCAAAAGTAGTCAGGTAAGTCCAAGGATGCATTCAGACCAGAGCAGGTATGACAGGAAGCCCATATGATCCCTTTGCAAAGAGGCAGAAACAGCCCCTGGCCATGCTGCCTGACTCTGTTTGAGTCTCACAGAGACTGGCCTCAGGACTGTCAAACAAAACCCTGAGGGCATCACAGCTGTAGAACCTCTCTCAGCCTTTGCTGCAAGGTACTTGATCAACTGAGGTTGATCATTAATTAAGATGTGCAGAAGGCATAAAACTCCACATTAGAAAGCTGGGTTACATCACTGTTCATTAGGCAAGTGTTCAATATCAAAGAGAGCCCATTGTGACACTTCCATAATATGGTTTTATTATACTGAAGAATTTTATAAAGCATGTACTCCCTGCTGGTAAATGTGACTCCTGAATGGCTTCTTCGCCATCAAAGGCTGTAATCACCCTCTCAGTTTTCTGGAAATGAGACTTACATTCACAGCATGTCCAAAAAGACTTTGACTCGTGCATCCACACAGGAAAAAGAGGGGTTTTCACACAGGAGAATAAAAGACATCCTGAACCCTCACATGACTTTGGAGGAAAAAAACATCCTACAATTTCCCTTTAGCAAAATGTTCCTTAACATGATGAAGTTCATACTAATTTGCATATTCCTGCCATGATATTTTGGATGCTTTTCTAAAGGCAGTCTGAAACTCAAGGAGGAAATGCTTATCATCATCACCCACTAAAATGAAGAAGTGGACAATAGGCATTGTGATGTTTGAGCCACTTTTGAGAGAACTGCTGCTCTCCTGGAAGGAAGGGGCATGGCCTAACAGCAACACTGATATGTACGAAACACATTAAACCATTTAAATAATATATATGTATATGTATTACGTGAATGCTACAAAACATGAGCTACAGATAAAGAGACTTAAAAACAGAGAAACAGGCTATGAGGAAGGAGAACAAGGAAAGAAAAACTGAAAAGGAGCAAAAATACATCAATTAGGCTATTTGAACACTAAACAAATGTCTCATTTTGCCATTTTACTGGAGGAAGAAGGATAAAAAGACAAGTATTCTGTTGATAAAAGTAGTAAATGTGAAACAAATGGAAAGAATGAGTCATTCCCATTCTCATGAACAACTAACAGACTGCTGAGATAACTGATACTAAAAGTTTTGTTTACACAGCTTCATGATCCTTAAAGTGACACAAGTCATACCTCAGCTCATGATGCTCAGGAGCTGGAAAGCAATGAAAGGAAATCTCCTTCAGTTACCTAGTCAAAGCTCCAGGGGTGATGGTGCTGCTACTGCCTTGCTGCTCTCCCTGTGCTAGGTCAGAGGAAGTGCCAGCCTCATTGGAAAACCCTAGTACTGCAAAGAAGTATCAGAACTACTGTCCATCCTGTTTTTTGTTTTGTTTTGTTTTTAAAGAAGGATGGAAAAGAGATGGATCACAATCCTAGATTGTCTTTGACCTTTTCTATTCCTAGATTTGGTTGTTTTTGAGTGTTCATGTTTGCTATTTGAGAGGAAGAGGAGGTATGGTATAGACAGGAACCAAGATTTTCCTTCTCAACTTTTTTTGCCTCACATCAATAAATACAGGAGCTTTTGGGCCAGTTTCTTAATGGGAACAGGAATCAAGCCAGACATGTCAAAATATTTCCTTGTGTTCATTTGGGTATTTACAGTGTTCTTTGTTGAAAGAGCAAAGAGGTAATTTCACCTCCCAGAAGAAACCCAGCTGTGACTTAATGAAGTAGCAGGTCTACTCATGTCATGTCTGTTTAAGAGCAGCTTCTTACAGAACACTTCTTCCTTTCTCAGACCCTGGGATTGCTACTAGCTTGCAACCCAGCATCTAAAAACAGAGCCTTGGCTTGTCTTTCTGCAGCTGCCCTGGACCAGAGGAATCAAAGAAAAAATGGATAGCACAGACACTGCAAAGGGAGTGTTTGCACATAAACAGTATCTTTATCAGCTAGGAGGTCTGGTTGCCCTTTGTCAGCTCTAACTCCTTGCACAGAGAGTTTCATCATGGGTGCTTTTGCACTGAGGACCTTTGAAGTGAAAGACAGTAACACTTGACTGAGCCATATTGCAACACCATTTTTCTTAAACAGCCACAAGCCCTTATCATGCTCATTCCTCTATATTATTCTAATAAGGCATTACCCCTGTACTCCTTTTGCATATTTTGGCAGGGAGTGGACCTGTTAATTAGCCATTATTGCATTTTTAGTTGGAGTCTGCTGTAAAAGTCTTGTTTTCCTAAATCTGACCTGTTGAGTGATTCATGAGACCCATATTAATACATGGCACAGTACAGCTCCATTGGTTAGCATCCTGAATCTGCCAGATGGCTTAGTAAAAAGATAAGCAGCAGAAGAAAATTTATTCTCAAAAATAGCATTGTGACAGCACCAACCATTAGCCTGAAGTTCATACTATTCTACAGCATTTTTCGGCACACTGCACGCAATCAGGATGCAGGGGAAGATCAAATTTAGAAAATAAAGTCTTTAAATAGAAGTTCAATTCAAAAATAAATTGTACTATTGGAAGTTATGTTCCTGTAATAAATTTAGAAACAAGAGGAGAATAAAAAATTTACTAGCATTCTCAGGTGACAGGCAGTGTAGTCAGGTGGACATCCCTGAATATGACACTCTGTTTCAAATACAGACTTCCAGGAAAAACAGGGGCAGGACCATGTCTTCTTTTTCTGTTTATTATACAGCGCTAAGAACATTAGAGATGTGTGAAAAACTATAAATCTTCATATGTAGGCCATCTGGCTCAAGTGGCATGACAGCTCATATCAACAGTTTTGTGTACTTGATGGTTGTCTCCTGGTTTCCAAGTAATGAGTATCTCTGGGGCCATATTTTCAAACCTCTGCTTCCAATGAGGCACATGAATAAGTGCCTACTCAGATGTGCTCTGCCCATAGCAGCTTCCAGTCTGACATGTCTGGACAGATTTTTACAAGCACTTAACAATAATGTTCATCAATAACCTGAAGAGAACTGGGCAAAAACTTTTCTAGTAGAAAATGTACAATATTTTCAACATTTGAAATTAATTCCAAATAAGCTAACTTGTTTATAACAGAATCCAGGGAAGAATGAATTGAGCATGAAAAAAGAAATAAAAAAGGGAGTTTGTTTTGTCTGCAGAAGGGATTTATTTTTCTGTTCACTGATATTTTACTGGGAAATTCCAGTCAATATTTTGTTTAACTCGCAGAAGTATTCACAACTGAAATGCAATATTGTGCAAAATATTAGCATATTAGTTCAAACTCAGAAGAACTACAACAAAAATATTCTCTGATATCTTTCAGCTTGTAGAAAATGTTGAAGAAATATATTTTTTGTGGACCTAGGATGACATTTTCCCCAGCTATTAGAAGAACTACCACAAACCAGAAAATCAGTTCTTCACATAGCTTAAATACTGTTTTATTTGTTGGGGTTTTTTTTAAACCTATTTTCATTATGACACAGAGAATATCTAGTCCTATGTCTTTCCCTTAAGTACCATTCACTGATTGAGCTGAGGAGAAAGAACTTCCCACCACAGAATCACAGAATGCTAGGGGTTGGAAGGGACCTAGAAGATCATCTAGTCCAACCCCGCTGCCTGAGCAGGATCACCTAGACCAAGTCACCCAGGAACAGATCCACATGGGTCTTGAGTGTCTCCAGAGAAGGAGACTCCACAACCTCCCTTATCTCTGTCAGTAAACATGAGGACAGATTGTCATTTTTATGCAGATAACGAAAGTATAGTCAAGACACTACCTAAAGATGTCCAGTTCTTCCTACTGTATGTAAAGAATTTGCTTAAGGAAAAGATATAGGGTAGGTTAAAATATGATGCAATGAGATACAAGACACTACACTAATTACATTCTATATTGGTGTCTTTTTCACCAGTTCCTCTCACTGATTGTTTAGACCATTTTTCCAGTTAACAAAGAAAAACTTTCTATGTATACTCTCTTTTCAGGAAGACAATGTAATGAAGTTTGCTTTGGTAGTAGAAAGATGAAGCTGAATATAAGAAAAAATATTTTCTGCTGATTATAATCATTAAACTTTTGTTAATTCTAGTAATACTTCTGACAATTATTTTTCTAGATACTTAATCTGGCCTAGGATCATTGTTAATTTTGTAGTAGCTAGATTAGTCTTTAGGTATATTCTGGAAATCTACCTTAGATTATTTTATTATTTTAGTTTTGCTTTGACTTGTAAGAAATATAAATATCAGGAAAAACAACGACAACAACAAAACCCAACAAACTAGAAACATCTCCTTGTGGGATGACTGGAGATCCAGTTCCAAGTCAAAAGTCTGGAGACCCATAAAATGACGACACTCTGGTTCTGTCAGCACAACACTAAACTCAAGCTCCCAGCTCTGTGGCAAGGGGTATGTGAGGCCTGCCAGCCACAAACTTTGTATTCCAGGAAAAAAAATCAGTAAGAAATTGTCAAAAATGTATCAGGGTTTTTGTTTTTCCCCAACATATTTTTCAGGAAGAAAAAAAAAATCTGGATTACTTTAGAAAATAAATATTATAGGTGATTTGATATAGTGAATTTTTTGCATGGAATTCCAGCTTTCCATTACCATCATAATTCTGCTATCTGTGTTTTTTTTCTCCATTTACTGAGGACAAAACCAAATTTCAGATAGTTATTTTGTGAGCATTATCACATACTGCACTGTGAAGTAGTCAGGTAAAATGGGACTGGCGTGCTAGTGCTACCACAATTTATCTCCGGCATTTATAGGCCTGTCAGTCTCACTTGAGCACCTGGTAAAATTATGGAGAAGGTTTTTCTGGGAGTTACTGAAAAACACTTGAGATATAATGTAGTCATTGGTCATAGCCAGCATGAGTTCATGAAGGGAAAGTCCTGTTTAGCCATTTTAATTTTCTGACAAGGTCACCCACCTAGTTGACCAAGGGTAAAGAGTAGATGTGGTGGGTTTGGATATTAGCAAATCTCTTTATATTGCTCCTCATAGTGTCCTGCAGGACAGAATGTCCAGCACACAGCCAGACAAGGCTGTAATTGGGTGAGTAATGGGCTGATGGGGCAGGCTCAGAAGGTTGTACGGTAAATGGGGTTGCATCAGGCTGGTGGCCATTCACTAGTGAGGTTCCTAAGGGCTCCATTTCAGGGCCAGAGATTTTTAATGTTTTTTATAGATAATCTGGACACAAAAATCAAATGTATATCAAATAAGTTTGTCAATTATATGAAAGTAGGAAGAGCTGTGGACTCCCTTGAGGGCAGAGAGGCCTTAAAGTGAGATGTGGATAGACCAGCGAGCTGGGAAATTACCAACTGTATGAAATTTAATAAGAGCAAGTGTCATATTCTGCACTTCGGATGGTATAATCCTGGTTATACATCCAAATGGGAGGATGAGAGGCTGAAGAGAACTCCAGTGGAAAAAGATCTGTTGGTTTGGGTCGATGGCACGTTGAATATAAGACAAGAGTGTGCCCTGGCAGCCAAAAGGATTAAATGTGTCTGAGGTTTCATCAAGCACAGCATTGCCAGCTGGTCAAGGGAGGCAACTGTACCACTCCACACTGCACTGGTACAGTCCCACCTCAAGTACTGTGTGCAGTTTGAGGTTCTTCAATAGACAAAATACAGCAAACTATTGGAGTGTGTCCAGAGGAGGAAAACCAAGATGATGAGGGGTCTCTGGGGCAAGACTTAAGATGAGCGCCTGAGGTCACTTTTTTTTCTCAGCTTCGAGAAGAAAAAGCTGAAGGGTGACCACATTGAAGTCTACAACTTCCTCAAGGTGGCTGATGGAGGTGGAGGTGCTGGTCTCCTTGGGTGACTACATAGGACATGGAGAAATGGACTGAAACTGCATCACAGGAAGTTTGGATTAGACTTGAAAAAAAAGTTCTTCTCTGAGACTACAGTCAGTGACTGGGACAGGCTCCCCAGGGAGGTGGTCATGGCACTACAGGAGCAGGGAGTTGGAGTCTATGATCATTATGGATCCCCTTTTTTTTTTTTTT
>JAOEGS010000485.1:68904-92333 GCA_025447755.1 Corythornis vintsioides | reverse complement strand
CATATATTTGCTGCTCTGTCTCTCTCTTCTACGCTGGATTATTATTAAAATTAAATAATAGTATTTTCCATATATATATCAAGTTATATGATGCCTATATATGGCTAAATCTGTACCAGCTGCAGAGGTAAAATGCAATAATTATTGTACAAACTATAGCAGTGCTGTTTAATAGTTTGGGGCAGCAGTTTTCAACCCACAGATGCTGTGGGTTGCTTCTGAGACAATAGTAGAAGTTAAATAAGAAAAACTAGTGCATTTTCTAAGCTAAATATTCCCTGTACATCAACACTGGTGTTTTTTCAAATGTCCATAAAAAACATCCAGTACCACTGGTTTAATACAAAAAAGTAAAAATAACAAAACAAAAGTCATCAAGTAGTAACTGAAGGAAGATGCTTATGTAGCCCAATCGAAATTGAATAAAATTTCATTGAATACTAAACCTGCTCTGTGAGCACACAGTAAGGGATCTGAAGTCTGAACTGGTTTTAAAATTGCATTTCTATTTCTTCCAGAAGTCTGTGCCACCAGTAGAAATATGCTTCATAATACCCTTTTCTTGCCAGCAGTAATTCTTGTAAGCCAAGACAAAGTAATTTTGGGTTATCTCCCAAAATTTAGGATTAGCTGGAAGGATTTTAAAAAGACAACAGAAGTGTTAAGTGCTCATTCCTTCAATAACCAGGTTATAAGTATGGTTTATTACATCAGAAGTATTGAAACATTTAAATTGTCAAAGAATATAAGGTTAATATTACTCCAAGTGTCCAACTCTGATTAATATTTTAACTAATATGATAACCCATTTTATGTACTCTCCACTCATTCTGAGATAGTTAATGGGAAAGCAGGATAGTGATAGGATAGACATGGAATCTATTTATCCAAGGGAATCCAGGACTTTACTCACACAACTGGTGTTACTCTAGAGGGAAAGAACAAGAGATGATTTGTATTTGAATTGGGAAATGTGACCTACTTTATGCAGCTTCTCATTTCCCTTACTGTTTGCAATCACAGGGAGACATGAAAACATGTCTTTCCAGTAGCAACTGACAACCAAACTGTGTAGTATCTGTGTACAAACTATTAGTACTCTTGAAGCTGCTTTCTTGGCCTTCTTTAAAATCACTGAGCAGAAATTGCTGCTGCTGCATACATCAAATCTAGCTCATTTTAATAAAAACCACAAAGTCCTACAAGTGCAGTGAAGATATTTCAGTGCCTCTTTCCTTAAAAATGTGTGGGGCTTTAAAATCTCAAAGGGAAACAGAAACATCATGTGTTGTGACCGTTGCTATGGTGACTATACTTTTTGCTTTTATTCAATAACAGTGTGAACTAGCTCTTAAGCCTGTGCAGCAACATGACCTGCTGAAGACTAAATTGCTAGGGTTCTACATACTTACACACACTTTCTTTTTTGTTACATCTTGCCCCTCAAGAATAAATGGATTTTAACATAAAAGCAAAGATTTTGACCAGCTGAGTCCTTTCCGCTACTTGCTGTGCCTCTCACTTTGTGGTTCATAAAAATATGAGGTAAGCAACTATGCAAAAGTAGAGGGGTCGTCACCAGTCCAAAATACTCTTCTTTTTCTTTTTTTTTTTTTTAATAATAGTAAGGAAAGTCTGATTTTCCAGCAAAGCAACATTTGCTTACATCCAAACATATTTCTCTCAAAGATTAAAAAAAAACAACTCCAGACTGAAGAACTGCAAGATTTCTTTAAAATGTTGACTAGCAAACCAAATATCTGTATTAATATATTCTTTGTCTCACAGTAGCAAACACGATCTCCATTTGAGATTGGCTATGTTGAAAACTATGCACACACAGAAGTAGAGCTTGTAGGAAAAACTTGAATTGCATAACTTCAAAACTAATTCTACATTTGCTTGTCTTTCAGATGCTAGAGGAAGGAGGGAGAATGAAAGCCACAGCAACAGAGATACAGGTGTTTGCATGCACTGGAAGGAATTAATAGGTCAAGTGAAAGACCACGGTATTGCACAAGAACAAGGGCTTAGTTGTTCTGAGTCCTTTCTCCAGCCCTCTTTGTCACCTTGCAAAACTATCTCTGTGAGGTATGCCAGATATGCAGAAAGCAAGTGGCCTGGCATGGGAACTCACACTAAAGAGAGGAAATGTGAAGAAAGGGGTTTGGAAATACTACAGAAATACTTCTGCCCCGCAGTGAATGGATACACTCTGGTATTTGCCACCTTCTTTTAACTCATGCACAAACCCATTATCAGTGATCACAACAGGAATTGTTGCATTTGTAAAATCTCTAGCATGAGAACTGTGTGCAAACAAGTGGAAATGTGATGGCAACAGCCAAACAGCTTATTGAAACAAGTTTATTATTTGGAATACAAAAGAGACCTTGAACCTTGCTTAGGTGTTAGAAGAGTAACAAGAGCCTTGGACAGATATCTGTGTATAGATATGCAAATATTATTCTTTTGAACAGATTCAGACTTTGGTTTCTATCTTATATCCCTGTAGAAACCATTGTTATTTTTCCAGAAAAGAATTTGATTTTTTTACTGTTGTTTCACTGCCCTTAACAAAATGCTGGAATCACAGCAATCCCCGTAGGTTCTCTTTCTCACCAGCACAGACATTTTTTATGGCAACATGTTGTTTCCTGCTTGGAAATCTCATTTTACAAAGGATGAAAACCTACCCCCAAAATCTTGGTATTCTCTAACCACCAGAACTGGGAATCAAGTGATGTAACTTTATCTGTTTACAGTATGGACTTCTCCATGTGCAGTGTGAATTCCACCATAAGCAATGGAGAGGAAACAAGCACGTTCAAGACACAATTTATGTGACTTATTTCAGGTGCAGATTTCAAGATTATATAACTTGCACATGAGAGCCTTTCCATTAGAGTCTCCATAAGGAGAGGATGACAGGATGTTTACATTATCTGCCACTACAGTAATTTAGATAAATGCCACCCGTGTGTAACAGGATTCTGAAAAGAGGATGAGTCCAGGAGTAATGTGTCTTCAATCAGCAGTCCAAAGAAGTGACAGGAACATGAAAACGAAATGCAGCCTTACAAAACAAGGCAAGTTAGACCCTGAGCCTTTATCACTTACCAAATTCACATTATTTGTCTAACACATTCTGCATTTTCCACACTGAGTCATCAATTAATGATAATATTCACCAAAAACATGTTGACATTTTCTAACTGCACAACCTTTTGAGAATGTTCCTTGGAATTTAAACTGTGAGTATAACACTATATCACAAAACACTAACTCTTTATTCTTTTATTTTCTTTTCCTTCCTTCCTTCCTTCCATTTCTAGAGGTTTTTGGTTTTGTTTACAGGGAAAATTAATCTTGAGGAAAGTATTACACTGGGTGGTAGAATATGTCATCTCAGGAATAATTTTAATAATTCTCAGGAATGATTAAAAGAAACTATAAAACCTAAAATTCTCTCATATTCTATGTAGAAGGATTCATAGTCTGAGACTTATAAGTATTTTGCAGGGCTTCCAAGAACTTTGTTTCCATTTCTTTAGCACTTTTTGAGAGGACAAATGAGTACAGATGGGTAATCAAATCTCTGTCTGGAGGAGGAACTGAGCAAGCACCAGCTTCTGATGCTGACATGGTTAGTGAGACACTTTTGAGTCCCAAATTCCTGTAATATGTAGTCTCATCCTAGAGCTGACAAAAAAAAAAGCCCACTCAGAAAACATTTCAGTTTCCTGCCTTCAAACCATTCCTAGAGATTTGCCTTTTTTCACACTTCTGAAACATATGACATATATCTATTGAGATGATCCAGTCAAGTCAGGACTACAGCCAAATGTATTGTATTAACCATATCCATAACACAAATTATTGATGGTATTGATCAGGAGGATTACAACATCCAAATTTTGAATATTTCAGAGCCTGGCTGTCACAGATATCAGTGTTGTACGTGTCTATTAGATGTCTAAATACTTTCATGAGTTTTCACTGTGAGGGTGATAGAGAAATGAAACAAGCTGCCCAGAGAGGTTGTGAAGTTTCCTTCTCTAGAGACCTAGAGACTTTCAAAACCTGCCTGGACACATTCCTGTGTGGCCTGTCCTGGGTGACCCTGCTCTGGCAGGGGGTTGGACATGATGATGTCCAGAGGTTCCTTCCAACCCCTTTGATACTTGTTCTTTGATCTTGTTCCAATTGGCTTCAAATGATTTTGTATCTAATCACGTTTGGATAAAAATATTAAACCTTGGGACTTCTTTGTTAAAAAAATACAGTATCAAAATATCACAGATGATGCTGAATGTAAAGCCTGTGCATTTTTTTCATAGCTATACTGACCTTGAATAGTTAACAAGGAAGGAATTTACCCTTTGCTCAACAAAACAAACAGACAGGCAAAGGGTGTGTAAAATAAAGCTGTCACTATGTGTTGATTTTTCTGACCATGAATATTTTGTGACAGATGCAATAAAAAGCTGACACACTAGTCTACAATATCAGCGTTAAGTATCCACCATGGAAAGAAAACTTTGAGACATCCAAGGTCTTATATAAATGCTGTTCAAGAATGTAAAGTTCACAAAATAATCCAATGTGCTTACCTTGCAGCTTCTAAATTCCTAAAAGCATGGAAAAATAAGAATTCTTCAGGCCTAGAGAGAAATTTAAGGAGATATTTTTTGGGGGCTTCATTATTCTTGTCCGTAAAACCTTTTTTACATCTGATTGTTATCCCTGAGCCAATAATGTGTCAGTGAAGCTGCTCTGAGGTTCAAAGACACACAGATGCCTGAGTGATTTTGTGAAGCAGTGACATCACACCTTAACAAAAGAGTAAGATGGTGATGATTCTTGGCACCTACTGAACTTGGACCTGGTGGTAGTCCATGCATACTAAGCCTAAAACATTTCAGTTGGTTTGCGCCGGAACAGCACCAATGGTCTTTTCCAAGTTGAATGTCAGGAAAGAGAAGAGAAGGTCAAGAGGAAAGCACTTTAACAGCTTTCTTGACCCTTTGTGATTTATGTTTTGTATATAATTCACATTATTAAATTGGGAGGTTTTTTTCCTGCAGAGCCTCCAGAGAAGAGGATTATATTTCATAGTAACATTGCTTAAATATTCTATGCAGATGTATTGAGTTTTATGGGAGAAATGTTATTTCTATTTTCATGCACGATTTTTACAGAGCAATAGTAGAGCAATGAACTTTGCAGAACATTTAAATGTTAGCTCATTGGCTCAAGAAGGCAGGGATCTGAATGCCAAGAAATTTCTCTTAATTGGACATGTGTCTTATAAAATGGCCAAATGTCTTTTGATTGACTCTGACTTAAGCATTGATGGTTATTCAGAAATAAGACAGGAATGTAACAGCATGAGGACAACGAGGCAATCACTCCCAGTCAGCATGGGTTTATGAAAAGCAGGTCCTGCTTGACAAACCTGATCTCCTTCTAATGTCAACCTAGTGGAAGAGGGAAAGTCTGTGGATGTGTTTAGCTGGACTTCTGTAACTCCTTCGACACTGTTTCCCACAGCATTCTCATGAAAGAACTGGCTGCTCATGACTTGGATGGATTTACAATCTGCTGGGTAAAACACTGTCTGGGCAGCCTGGCCCAAAGACTGGTGGTGAATGGAGTTAAATACAGATGGCAGCCAGTTCCTCGGGGCTCAATATTGGGACCACTTCTGTTTAATATCTTTATCAATGATCTTGATGAGGAGATAGAATGCAGCCTCAGTTTGCAGCTGACACCAAAGTTTGCAGCTGACACTGAATTGGGTGGGAGTGTTAGTCTGCTCACGTGTAGGGATGCTCTGCAGAGGGATCTGGACAGGTTGGATCAATGGGCCAAGGTTAGGTGTATGATCTTCAACAAGGCCAAGTGTCAGGTCTTGCACCTAGGTCACAATTTCAAGTAATTTCATAAGTGATTTCTTAGTGTTTTATAGTAGGTATTTGTCTGTCCTCTTCTGCAAACTTTTCAAAGAAGCTTTATTCATGGCAGACCCTGACCTTGAAAATGACAAAATCAAGCATTTTAGGATTTCATTGACTTTTCCTGTCCAAAATTTTGATGATGATGCAACCTGAAACTACTTTCAAGAAACTTCACAGTGATTGGACAAACTGTTTCATTTTAATAGTTTCAGTATAGTCAACTTCTATATCAAGCTTTATTTTTTTTTTAATTGCAAGTTAGCACAATTGAGCACAGACATTGGGGAAAATAATTTCAACTTTTTTTTCTTGAGAACACATAATATATTTAGCGAATGTCAAATATTTTCTAACATTTTAGTAAAGGAAGTAATGAAACATGGTACCTTTCCTTTAGACAATTTCAATTTTGACAAACTGGAGTTTTCTAATGAGGAAAGAAGAAAAATCTCCTAGCTATTACTGAAAGAAAATATACAGAAAGTGTGTACTGATGGAAGAGCAGACTTTCTATTTAGAAAAGAGCACAGAATCATCTTGGTTACACATATAGTTCCCAGTTAGCAAATCACGGTTATTCAAAGACTATTTGAACACAGATGTATGTACAAAGTACTATTACTGTCTTACTCACACTAATTGACATTGCTTCATTTCTCTCTCTTTAATCAATTGCACCATGTTCTGCATTAAGGAAAATACATTTTTGCTTACTGTCTTCTGATAATTCCTTAATTTAAGTATCCTATCGTTTCTGTTCCCTGTGGTTTGAATTCAAACACAGTGACAAGAACAGCAGGGTCCTATATCTAGCTTGTGCAGCATTCATCATGGAACTTGAAAAATAAATATTAGGGAGGTGCAAAATAGGGAGGGGGCCCAATAAAGAAGCAAGGTGTAACGTGGATTTGTGTTCCAGTGGTTTCCCTATGTTAGTGTGACTGCTTCTAGGATGATTTGTAAGAGGCAGAATGTTTTACATAAACTATTTCTCCTCCTCAGAACACCATTTTAAGTTCCCACTCTGTGTATTTTCACATGCCACTTTCACCATGGCAGAATCTGAACATCTTCCCATAGTGCATGAAAGAATATGAGCAACATCTGTCATAGGTGGTTTGTTCTTTGCCTCGTCGTCTCCCTGGAGAGCAAGTTGTGTATGTAGTAGATAAGGATATAAATAATAGATTATTCTTCTCCACAGTGAAACTATGAAATAAATATATAAATAAATGGCTTGATCCAGACTGATTCTTGTTTTGCTGTTTTTCCTAAGCAAAACGTTAAAAGAAAAGTCAGTGGCATATGAAACTTTCTATTCAGCTTCAGAGGAAATATTTTGGTTTTGCAGACCAGACTAAAGAATTGAGAAATGAAAGGTTAGATTCGTGAAACTTTGCTGGAAAAGAAGCTGGCAAAGAGAAGACCTCTTCATGCCTAGCAACTCAATTATTATAATACTCAGCCCAGAACATGCCATGCTCAAGTCATGGCACATCTGGATTCCAGACGATGCTCATGGATTATTTCTCTGTTTGGGTAAAGGAAGCAGTCATAATGGGAGGTTGTGAAAGGTCTGACACAGTCATGTCCTTGGGTGTTTATGGCAATTTCTTATGACAGGATATCCCTGTTTCTTGTGGTTTTACAGGGTATGGCTCTTTTGCTTTCAATCCAGAATATATGGCAGCTTTGAATAATGCATTAATAATTTCAGGATGACTAGAATCACAGTTATTTCAGGGGCTATTTTATGCAGTTCCAGAATATATTTAGGGAGAATTATTATGTTTTTAGGTAAATCCTATTTATCTCTTGGCTTATTCTTCAGGAGTTCCTGCACGATTGTCATTTTTTAAGTAGTTGTTTACTAGTGTATAGTAACAAACTATTTTTCAAGTTGCATTGTTATATATGGTTATTACAGTTCTCCTGGATCTAAATCAAAGAAACTCTTCACAGGGCGAATTCTTCCTGGGAGGGATTTTAATGCCAGACTGGATCAGCCATGATATAATTAGCACACCTTGATATTCCCATAAGCTATTCTGTTCATTACCTCTAGCCAAGTGACATGCTGAATATAGGAAATTGCTTCTTATTATTAAAAACAAGTAATTCTGTTAGTAGCAGAGCTAATGAAACCTAAATCTTTCTGATGTACCACACTGTACCTTTTCTTTATTTCTTCCTTGCCTCCAACAACCAGCTCTGCACTGTATCTCTTGGAAAGCCCCATCACATCAGCAGCTGACTACAGACAACACACTAGTAAGGCTAAGGCTGGTTGGGATATCTTCATGTGCTCATTGCCCACAGCTGCTGCCAAACAGAATATTTATCAGCTGAGCTTTTTCTAGTTTTTCCTCACTAATAGGAACCTAGATCTACCTGATTGCTGAGATTCACATGAATTTATTTCTCTCTTAAATGACAACATTTGTCAAATTTGGTGGAAAGTGACCAGTGTATTCAAGGTTTATTGGGGTGAGGAGCACTAACAGCCAGGTAAATTCAATTGAATTCCTTTTGTTTGCATTGGAAAATACTCTATAAAAGGAAATAAATTCATCTGAAACACTCCCAATAACATCTTCATTTTAAAATTAATTACTAGATGTTAGGTGAATATTTGCAGAGTAGGAGGCTATAGTTTTTGACGTTCCATTTTTCATCCATTAATGTCATTTAAGCCCTTAAAATATTCTTTATTAAATTCAGCTTTCACTTTAGCTAGTTTAAAAGGACAGATATAAAAGGCCACTGTCTCCACGTAGTGGAAAAAAAAAACCCCACAACAAAATCCTACACTCTGTGGTTCACAATATTGATGTTCAGTACTCAGGTCTTCTGTTCACTACCTCTCTGATCCTGAGAAAGTCATTAGAAGATCTGAAGTACATTGACATTATATTTGGAGAAAACAATACATTCACCAAAAAAAAAAAGAAAAAAAGACAGAGAAAAAGAAATAAAAATAAGGAAAAAAAGAACTGTATGAATAAAACTATCCATAACTACCTTCTGAAGTATACAGAACTCAGATGGTAACAACAGGGTAAGTACAGAGTTCCTCTTGAATTGGTAACAGGGCTACATGACTGCAGATGTACTTCCCTTCTGAAAGAACTCCGTTCTCCACTTTCCAGTGTGAATTTAGTGGCTCTGTATGGCTCTGGGCTGCTCTCTCAGTCATAAGTCTCTCAGATCTCATAAAAGTTCTGTTCTCTGGATTTTATTTCTACATTTTCCTGAAATTTAATTATAAAATGCTTTTGCACATTAAGTATAAGGGGTTTTTTTACCAAGAAAAAAAAAAATTCCTTATTGCTGTGTTGCAATCATAGTAATACTCTTGCTCCTCTAGCTAGGATGTCTGAAAAGAGAAGGGGCAACGCAGGATGTCAATCAAAGTAATTTTTGCTCTCCTTTTCTGTCTGTCTTCCCTTGAGGTTCACAACTACATTACCTCAAAATAAAGGAAGATTATTTTATTATGATTTTTTATATTTTTTCCCTATGATTATTGCATAGTTTTCAGGGCATAGAGACGGTTACCCTAAAACAATAATGTTCTGGAAAAAAAAAATGAAAAAGCAAAGTTTTCCTTAAAGACTGGTCATGTTTTAGTAGCCTGTAGATTCCCCCACTAGGGATATTTTTATTACACAATAAGTGCTATGATATAGAAACAACAATTATATTCACTCTGGAGAGCTGAGGGGTTTTTGCTGTTACTAAATCTTTTTAAATACAGAATTCCTTAAACCTTTGTGAGTCCAGTGTTTGTGAATCTCATTTTGGATATGTCCTTGACTGCTTTCTGATCAACACCTTTGAATTGCAGTGCCAAACTAAATATAAATGACAGTTCCATGCTCACAAAGAGTCTCTAGTGTACTTTTTTTTTTTTCATTTACATTCTGATTACAGAAAAACATAATTTCCAGTGTTAACATCAAATATCCTCAAGCAATATAAATCTTAATTACTGTATGCTGGAAGTGGTACTAACAAATACATGAGGTACTTTACAAGAAAGTAAGTGTGTCCCTATATACACGTAAAGAATTTCAGCAGTTTCTTTCCTGCAGTTAACAAGACCTAAATCTGTTTAAATAGTGAGTAATATCTAAAAAGCAATATAGCATAGATAATTATTGAGAACTTTGGATTGTATTCCTACTTTTAACAATATTTGCCTGGAAAACATCCACACTAGATCTGACATCTAGGGAGTTAATGATCTATGAGTAACATTCACAATTTAAAATTGTTTGTAGAATAACTTAGACTGAAGTTGTGAGCCTGGATGTTTTTTCCATTTGTTTCCTTTCCCCATCTCCCACCATTGTGAGGGATAGTAGCCTGCTTAGTTTTTCTCAGGATCAAGTGCTAAAACAGAGAGGTTTCCATCTTCTAAGCAAGCATTTATACTCTGGTAATTGTGTGCTTTGGGTCCCCCTGTCTTACCAACAAGAGCTATGAGCCTGTGAAAATCTTCCTCTTCAGTATTTCCTGCAGTAGCTCGTGGTCTAATCCTTAATGGCTTGTAATTTAATACCTGCTATGTCAGGGGATTTGATAGCCATTACAGCAGCTATTTCGGTTGGTTGAGTTGTAGCTCAGTCTGAGGTTTGCAGAGCTTGGCAGCTCCAGCCCTGCATGAGTATGAACCTCTGCTTTGCCATTGTCAGGCCCGAGGTAACTCAATAACAAAGTGAAACAGTCCGGTGCACCAGGCTGGATAACCATTTGGCTGGGTTTGTACCTAAGCTAGTGAAATCACAATTTCCCTAGCATCATTTTCACCTGAAGATATAATAAATTGGCTTAGGATTGCTCACCTTGAGAAACCAGCCCGAGCTCACTCTTTGTGAAGAAGCACAAAACTAAGCAAAACTGCAGCTCGGTTTCATTACCAATGCTTGGCTCAGCTCTAATATTAAAACATTTTCTTTCTACTTTTATCTTTCAGTTGTCACCTTCCCTAGCAAGGCACCATTTTCTTTCATCAGGGCTTTAGAAATAGCACCAATTTGTTTCCACCTACTCTCTGTACAGCTGTGATCTTTAATCCCTGGTATCAATCTCTTTTTCTGTGGTTCCTGCCTCACTCTGTAACCCCTGCAACCTTGGAGCAAATGAGTCTATTTTTGTCTCTGGAGATTTGATGGCAGATAACACAGTTATTAGGGACATCTTTTTCTTGCTCTAATAATGATGATCTGCCTTCAGTAATTTTTTCATGCCTAAATTGCCAGCATGGCTGGAGGGACACTCTGACACGATTTTACTGGGTGTGCAGATTCCTACTTTTTCCCTCCTTTTTTTTTTTTTTTTTCCTTCTCTCTATTTATTTATTTCAATTTTTGTTTCATCTAATCCCCTGGTATGACTTAGGCATTCATGTGTAACTTATAGCTGTCAACATTTACACTAGGCTGCTCAAATTTATTGCTGACCACTGAGACAGCTATAATTTCATTTTGGTCAAATACCTTAAGCTCTCTCACATTCCCACAGTGTAGTTCTTGTGCCAGTGCCCCAGGAAAGAAAGCCCCACTGAAGCTTTTGTGCAGCCTTCACAGATTGTGGCACAGGTTTATAGTGTGAGGTTGGATACACTGGGAAGGAACAACCTATTATCATTTTCTATCAGCTCTATCAAGACCATGAAGGAACACAGCTGAGTATGAGCTGAGGAAAGAGAAGATATCTCAGGTGATGACAACACCCAAAACCTATAATGCTAGAGGGTGAAAGCCACATTAGTGAAATGCTACACACAACATGTGGACTCTGAAAAACATGAGGTATGTGATGTTAGATATGGGATGGGTGTGATCCATGAGATCCAAGTGGAAAGTCTCATTTAATATTTGAACTGCAACAATATAGGTTCTCTTCAGACTCTGAGGTACACCAGTTAGAGCTTTGGTTTGCACTCTGTAGCCCACTGATGACAGTTTGTTTATTATGAAAAGATAAAAGAAAACCAACTAAACATAACAAAATAAGAACTACTGTGTGTTGCTGTTACTAGAACCAGACTAGAAGAGCTTGGTATGTTTCCAATCAGGTTGGCTGCTAAGATATCTTCTGGAAAATACTTGATTGGTTTTGATTGTTATAAAACTTTTTTCCCTTTACCTTTTTCAAATTTTTTGCAAATAACTCCTTTACTGAGTAGAAAAAAAGTGCTGTTTAGATGGTGAAAAGCTTTTCCTGAAGTCAAACAAATTAACTGTTTGTTAATTTTTTTCATAACTCCTGAGCTCAGAGAAAACAGAATCGATTTTTTTTTTTTTCTTATAACTCTCTCAACACTGATTCTTCACTCAACGTTTGGCTGGGAGTGGAATTTTAATTTCCTAATCAGCCAAAATGAGCCGTGCTGTTAGACTTCATTTTAACCATCTCAGAAATTTAGCAGGTTAAAACCATTTATGTCTCAGTGGGATGCATAGCTCCTGATTCACATTTTACAGCCCTGGTTGGACTATTGCCACTTTGTTTTTAAAGCCTTCCTTGATCATTCATTGGAGAAGTCCCTGGCTTGTACAATATTCAGCACCTAGAATGGTCACTTGCATACATTGGCTTATCACACTGCAATTGCAGATGCTACACTGCCTTCCTGTCAAAGGGATAATTGTTTTTACAGTACTTGCATAGTATTCACATATTTTCCATTTACCTCTCTGAACAGCTGATCAGTCATTGTCTTTGTAACTGAGATTTGTAGTTGCCCTTTGTTAAAGATTTTATTTTTTTTAATAAATTGCTTCCCATCGGAGCTATGAGAATTTTTGTAGTTTGGGTGGTTCCTTTTTTTTTGGTGTTTGTTTTTTTTTTTGGATGCCTCATCTTGACTTCTCTAGCAGAAGTACTGTTTAATTGTAATGTAGTTTAAGTGTATAATGCCATGTGTTGCTTCTGCATGAAGTGTGCTATATAAATGCAAATCAGCTAATTAATTCATAACAACAAGTATTATAGCAACACATTGACTGTCATGCTCTGCAGTTTCCAGTTGAACACTGTGTATATGTTTTGTTCATAGAGGAATTGCAGCAGGAGGGTTAATAATTTTAAATCTAAGTAGCCTTGGCTGTTTATACAGACTTGTGATTGTCTATCTGAAGCCTGTACAGATTAAGAGACCAAAGTTTCTACTTTGCCCCAGTTGATGATTTTCTGTGTGAATGTGGGAGAAATCACTTCACTGGATGCTTTCAGACATCATCTGTTTGTGAAATGGAGATAATGGTTCCTTTTCCCCTCTGAAAAGTACACAGAGAGCTATGGATAAATTGAGTTATGTAAGTGGAAATTACTGAACATGATATAAATTCTCAAAATATCATACTGAGACCGACTTTAGCATTCTTTGCACAAGAATGTTAAAGAAACTGGTCAAAGTACACTAAAATTACTCCTCTATTTCTCAACTGTCTCTATATCCAATCTACCTTACAAGATCTAAAATTCTCTCAAGTTTCAGCAATCTCTATGTAAGCCAGTATCTTTTAGATACAAAACCACTCTCCCTTCTGAGACAGATTTCATGTTAATAGTTAACAGCATGGAGTACCAATCTTTGTCTTTGCTCACAAGTGCAAAATTTTCATTAAAAATATTTAAATGTAAGCTTGTCACTTTAATGGTGAAAGCACTCAGGGGAATCTGAGTGCATGAAATTCCTTTCATATGCTTTCAGTGGACGATGAAATCCACGGGAACACTGCTGTGTGTGCATTAAGGGTAAAAGTCTGACTGCTCAGCGAAGGACTTCACAGCAAGAGTTTTGTAACTGTTGGAAGAGATCTCTAAACAGAATTTCACAAATAAAAAATAATTTTTGTTCAGCTTCTCAGTGAAGAGTGTTAGTTGTTGAAATAGAAAGCAGCTGAAGACTTTAAAAACCTTGAAGAGAGGTTTTAGGAAGTTTGCAGTGAAAAAATATGCAGAGGCTTTACACAAAATACAATAAATCATTCTGATATTAGAATCTTTTAGAAAGTGTGGGTGGAAATATTTTCATTGGGTTTTATACTCTACATCAGGTTCTCTGGTACGACAGCAGAACGGTTGGTATTCAGGCATTTTGGCTGACACAGGGACAATTAGGTTTATGTAGCAGCTCCTCAAGGTTTCTTCTCTCCATTGCACATCTCTGAGCAGGTGTACAGAGGCTGAGATCCCAAAGTCCCTTCCCTAAAAAAATGACTTGAACCTGAGTGCAGAAATGTCCTTCTTTCTGCAGCTGAATGTTTGCAGCTGTGATGTATGTCAGCCCTTGCACAGCTGCCAAGTCAGATTTGCCCTGTGTCTGCTGCTCACAAACAACAGTCGGCAACCAGGGCACACTGAGGTACATGAGATGCACCTGGATCTAGAGGAAAACATCTGAGATATAAAAGCAGTATTTTCAGTTGGAGTTGCCTCTGACATTTCTTTCTTTCTTTCACCCATATAGTACATTTTATACTCAGCATGGTTCCCCACAATTCTAGCTAAATAATATCAGAAGAATAACACAGGACCCCCTAAACAGTTTGTTCTTCAGCAGTCTTCAGAAAATAATCAGAACTAATCTCTCCAGTGTCTTCAAACTACCAAAGCTTTCCTCAATTTATCAGAGTTATTAATAAGCACTTTTCAATGTAACTTCAAAGTGACTGCTTTATATGATTATATTTACAAGGTCTAACAGTGGATTAAATATTTCTTTATGAATACATATCCCTTATATTTTTTATGTGCAAATGCACTTGTGTATGCACATATAAATGCATATACATGCATATTATAAAGATATCATATCCAACTATGAGTATTTTTCTATGCCTTACTGCTTCCATGATCATATACAAACTGAAAATAAATGCTTCATGCTTACACATAGGCATTTACCATAGCAAGAAGGAAGAAAAATGGAAAGAAATCTTACATTGCCCAGTTGTGAAGAAAATTACCAAGTGAAAGATTAAAAAGATTTTAAAAATATGTTGAAGTAGCTGTGCAATTATGCAAACTATCATACTTCTTGCTACTGTTTTGTCGCATAGTTAAATTAAATATATGAAGGGTGCAAAAAAAAAAATAAATTATATTGTATGAAGGCAGTTAAACACTTCAGATTGCTAAAAACATTATCTTAATTATCCGCATATTATGCTTAGAAGAAAATCATTAGCTTTCTCTTTATGAGAACTGTCAATGCCAAAAATATTTCATTCCAGAAAACTGGATTTAAGGAAAAATGTTAAAAACTACTCATACTGAAGTCATTAATAGTTTTCTTTGGAATTCTTGTTTTTAAGTACCTCAAGATTAACTTAGCTGGGAATAGAAGAATCTTCCTCACAACATCTATGAAACTCTGGATGAATATTGACCCCTTTGGCCATTTATTAGTAATGAGAGAGAGAAGAGGAAAAGGCAAAGATATTTCCTATGAGAAAAATGCATGATCCACGATGTAATGTGGTGAGAACTGAAATGTCAACACATTATTGTAACAATATTAGTTCAGATAGTTACAGTAGGACGGACAAAAATGGGGGATCTAGAACAGCAACCATCCAAAACTGGTGTCTCTTGTTGAAGTTCATCAACAAAATTCCCTCTCTGATTTGATAGAGACAAAGAGATGGACACTTCCAGTGCATGATTTACACCACCCTCGTGTTGTCCAAGATAAAAACATTTAGCAACCTTGTGCTTAGGACAGGACTTCACCTTAATTTGGACTAAGAGAATAGCAATCTGTGTCCTGAAACAGAGGAGTCATCCATTCACAAAAGTTACAAGGAAATGAGAAAAAAAAAAATAGCTGCATCTAATCACAGAGCTTGCTATTAAATATCTAAATAGACAGTCAAAGGACCCTTTTAATCAGTACACAAGATGAACTATGATCCCTTCTCAATTTATCTCATCCACTGAAAATCTTTCTTTTTTCTTATCTGAAGCAGATAAAAAATCTCATCGTATATGTTTGTACAACTTCTGGCACACCTGAATCCCAAGTTTCCAGAAGTAACTTCTACGTATTTCTACAATACATCTGGTTACAATAAAATAGTTGGCCTTAAAGGATTCAGAGATTAATAAACAACAACAATAAAAATAGGCCTGGGGCTACAAAGATTTTGGCCTCCTTTACTAAATGAGATTAAGCTCAGAGATCACCCATCCCTTGTATTAATGACAGTGTTAGTTCTTAAAAGCAGATACTGAGTGAAGAGTTCAGGCATGAAATTTAAACCACTTATTTTTCAAGCTGCTATAGTGAAACGTGACCTTTTTGCAAGGTTAGATGAGGCAGGAGGAGTGTGGAAATATGACAGGGGCATGGTAATGGCCCAAAAGATCATTGAACTACAGGACTATAGTCCCAGAGCAGGGGACGAACTCAGAATTCAGTTTAACAGATGTGGTGTTATTAACCATGAGGCTTTTGTCTAGAAATAGCAATGAGTGACTGAAGTTGTACAAACTGAATCTAAAAGGTTTGTGAGCTGCCTCATGAGAATGAAGACTTAGCTAATAAATTAGGCTGTGGTGTATCCCATGCAGTGGAGGCCTTATGGGAAGGAAGTGGTTTCTGATTCCTTTTTGAACAATCCCTTCTTCAGGCTTTGTCATGTCACTTAAGGAAGCAGAACCAGAAGTTGCCTATGATTTGGAGTAATTCCATAATTCAACATAAAGCCTGAGACATCTGGCACCTTATTTCAGCTGGGCTGAGAACTCAAAAACAAAAATTGCCTCTGAAATCTTTGTGTTTGACTTGTCTTTCAGGGCCCCATCAAATCTCCATTTCCACAACAGTTCTAAGGAGTAGCTGAAGTTTCAAGGCACTATGCTAAGTATGCATGATACTAAAGAGAAATACATCTTGTCCAGGCTTTCATTAATTAAAAAAAAAAAAAAAAAAAATCTAAGTAGAAATAATGCTAAGTTTGTGGTACAAGGAAATTTGTGATCACTGACAGGCAGTACTTGGTTTATTCATTCATGGGGAAAAATTACAACACAACACACACTGTATGGAATTAAAATAAGATCCTAAACAATCTTATCCTTGAATATTTCTAGCTTTCCTAGGTGTGTGGCATAGTAAAACATGTGTTATTTACCCAATGGACCAGAGCATTTTCTCTGGAAAAGATGAGCTTGTAATGGAAATGCTGACACAACCTCAACTATAACAGCATGAACAAAGACACTTTAATAACATTTTTATTGCTGTAACATCTTTTAAAAAAGAAGCACCTGGGACTTGTGCTTAAAAAAAAAAAAAAGAATCAAGAGCAGAATTGTAAATTCTCTTCATATGATGGGAAATTAATCGAACAAGCCAAAGAATGAGGTGTTAACGTTTCCTACCAACATTTAAAATCATTCAAGGGAATTGATTCTAAATCCTTTATGTATTATATAGGGATAATTAATAGATATATTAATGTATTTCCCTGGAAATTTATTATTGTTATATAAACTGGCATTTAGAAGTTCCTACCTTTTAAAAAGATGGTGTATTTCTGCTATAACTTCACAGATACAGGAGACACTGTACAAACAGAAGAGTTTTTTTCACTGTAGTACAATTATGCTCTGAAATTACAAAACAAGAGTGATGAGGATTTTGTGAAACACTAAGGATATCATCAGGGACTTATTGGTACGAGATATATCTTGAACATGATGTGCTATTAGTAAAACTATGAAAAGTAACAATTTTATAATGACTGTGCTTCATTGTATGTGAAGAAGAGTGTTTCTGGGAATCAGTCCAGGCAGTACTTGGATCTCCTCCCTGGAAAGTCTCAACTTTGGGGGTTTGGTGGGCAAAAATGAAGAAAACAGAACTTAAATATCAGAAGGTCAGAAAAGAAAGGCTATGGGATTCTTTCTTGTAGGATTTATTGCGACCTGCACTTCTGAACAAATTACCACAACGTTGTTGGGAGGGACAAAACTGAGGGACAGTTCATGTGAAGTAACCTTAGAAGTTCAGCAAGCATCCAGGCTCAAGCATTGGCATGGCCCATCTTCAAGGTTCACTGAGGTTTGGGCTTTAGTGTTAAACTTGTAAGTTGCTGACAGCCTGAAAGATGATGGATGGCAGGAGAAAGGACAGCCACTTTGTTGACCTTTGAAAAGATTTCAGATCTATCAGCTCATTACAGAGTTCTTCTGTATCTTTAGGTTTATAATGAATTTATGAAAGGTTGGTGTTTTGGTAAAGACAGTGAAGATAGTTTGTGAAGCTTCATTTGGAAACCCTTACGGCTATTAAGGGCTGCTTGCATCTTATCTCACTTAAGGTGTGCAATAGTCAGTGTTTAAGATGAATTCCTGTTCTGGTCAATGGACAGTGATGATTCATGCCTTCCTAAAGTGATGTTCTGGACAAACAGGATAAATGTCAGGAGTACATGTCTTGTGTCCCCTTGAACTTCCTCTTCTAGATAGCATGCCAAAGGAGTTCCATCATAGCAGTCTGCATTTCCATACTTATTACCAATCATTCACCTCTGAGAGAGGTTCTATGAAAAGGGAAAATGTTTTCATGAACTCTCCTGAATGATCAATTTTAAAGTCTTATTTTGACTTACTTAATAAGTCTTACTTATTTTATTAATTCAAAATAAGTCTAACTTATTTTGATCTGCTTTAACTAACTACGATAAATGTACTATTTATTCAAGTAGAAGAGTTCCAACAGGAGAACATAAGTAAGACATATCTGAATCTTATTAATAGTCTGATGATTACATAGGATGCGTTTTAACTTCAAGTCCTTGTTCTACATCAATTGGAGTTAGTATTTGTTTGGCTTTCATTGTTGTTTTGACTCAAAATACCCCCAAAATCAATCCAAGAAAAGACACATCTTTCACTTGAAAATGCAGAAATGAAAAGGCCTTTGTGAAAATTTAGTTTCATCCTGACACAGAATGCAAAAATTATGAAACATACAAATATATTAATAGAGGCCCCATCCAATTTAGTTATACTGGGAGCTTTTACCTGTAATGTATATATTGTGAAACACTGTGGTCTAAATTCTGCTTTGAGTCACCATTGTAACATCTAATATTCCTTCTTGACAAATTAAAAATGTCCCAAATTTATCTACAATCTAGGTTAATTTAGAAGTCATCTAAAAAAATCACAATCCAAATCCATTGTAGATTCTTTATTATTTTTGCTGAAATGCACTTTCAATTCCAGGAGTTTTCTGTTCACTAAGATCGTAAAGGCAGAAGCTGTACTGAGAAACTGAGCAATCCCATCCCCAAGTGCTCTTCCTGAATAGAAGTGAAGGAAATAAAGGTCAGACTTTTCAACCTGGCCACAGAATTCCACAGTATAAAGAAAATCCCTAGCTCTATAAAATGTACAGTCTGTATTTATGTTTAAATAAACAGTAATAATAGGAAAGTAGATTTCTGGAAAAAGAGGAAACAAAGTACTTAGAGTAAATTGTAAAGATGTGCTTGTAACTTCTACTTATGTCCAAAGATTTAACAGAATATAGAAAAGTTAGCAAAAAAGCAGTCTCCAACGCCACCTACCAGCTACCAGAGTCTTGAATCCCTATCAACTGGACTTCCAGTTCCCGGGAGATGTCTCCCATCCACAGGTAAAACAAGTCCCTCCAGTCTCATTCTCCTAGATAATCTGTGATGCCTGTCATTAGTCATCACCTGTTCCTGTCCTGATGCAGGAGGGAGAAGACTGATCATAAATTATTTTAAATACTTCAGGTCCTCTCTCTCAGACTTATCTTACAGTCTTTTTATGGACCACTAAGGATTTGTATGGGCTGAGTATCTTGATTTTTCCCATACTAAGTACTTACACATTTTTGTGATTTGTTGCTATGGAGAAGACTGTTCAATGAAAAAAAGAAATGCAAGTTTTTTGGCACAAGGTGAAGAAACACAACAGAAAGATCTTCTGAGATACTTAGGAACAATTTAGTATATATTTTTTACAATACAGAACTTCTTTGCCTCAACACTACAATTACAGCAGCTGTTAGTGTCATGAACTGAGATGAAAGCACTTTAGTTGAGTTTTTAGTTTTCTTCCAAACACAAAATGGCTGAATTACAAAATTTCCATTTTTCAGAACATCTACTCAGAACCAAATATCCTTGTCTGTTTCTTCATAAACTGCTCTAGAAGAACCATAGTTTCAAATATTGTATTAGGACTGGAAAAAATCGATCAATTTGGATGTTTTTAGAACGCTTGGGCCAAAAAAAAAATTAATGAATAAACAAATGGATTATTCATATATTGTGCACTTGTTAAAACAGAAACCTTTAACAACTGCTTGGGTAGCTATTAAAAAAAATGTGAAGCTATCTTTAAACATGCAGGTAATTTTCATTTAATCACAGGGAATATGCACATATCAAAATTAATTTCTGCTCGAGTATGATGTTACATTGAGGCCTTGAGTAAGAAATTAAAGATTTCATTTAAGCAGCAGATAAATATAAAATTTGAGATAGAGACAAATCATTCAGTAGTCTTTGTTATTCCAGCCATCAAGGTAGATGTCTCTTGCACCTGCTCAGCAGAGCACCAAGCAGCAGCTAAAATCTTATTTACATGTGAGTTGGAACAAAGGGCTCCTTCTAACTTACACTGAAGGTAGTAAAATCTCTCACTGATTGAAATGAAGAAGAGGTCAGGCACAGCCTGGGCTTTGGAAATAACTTTCTTTTTGTTCAATCCCAAATGGAATCCATTTACGAGTCAAATGATAAAATAGCTACGTGACCATGTACATACAACTTCACATCTGTGTGCTTGCTGTGAAATTAACTAACCCCAGTGTTGTTGTGCAGCATTTTCAACGTGTAAAATGTGCAAAACATTCAGTGCTTAAGAAGCTCCTAAAATCTATGACTATCTCACAAAATGTAGAAATACTATTTCTTTGTCATGTCCAGGTCTGCTATAAGCCTAAAGAGTCTCAACACTGATCCACCTAAAAATGCCAGTGTTCACCTGCATTTTGAAGCTCTAAGCCTGAACAGTTTTCCAGACATCTCATAGGAATTAACATCTCTTTTATAATTTCCAGAACTTCCTGTTTGGGGGTTTCTGGACTAGGACTGCAGAGGGAATAGTCATGATTTAAGGATGTCAGCACTGTAAGAGCTACATGGAATTTAGAAACCTAGAGAATTTCAGCAATGAAATGTAATGAGTGTAAAAGTTAACAAAATATTTTGTAGCTTTAAAAATAATTTAAAAAAAAAAAAGGATTACTTTTTAACTTTCACTATTGAAAAATATTCTTGCCCTAACTGCTCCTTCCTTAACTAGTTTTAAAGACAGCTCCTGTGGCTGTCACATTTATATAATGTACATTTATCCATCTGTTTTTCCAAACTTTAGTGTTTATACTAATCCTGAGCACAAGGAAGTAAGAATTTTAAGTGCCCATATTATGATAAAAAGAACTGTAGAATAAAAAAGCCTTTAGAGTGGCGATTAACAGCAGTTAAATCTTTCTTAGAGGTAAGAGCCTCCTCTTAAAACATTTCCCTGCCCCTTGTTTCAGCATCAGCCTGAAAAAAATTCCCTGAAGGTCAGCAGAATGAGAGGCAGGGATAATATTCTCCCTGTTCTCTGCTGAGGACAAGAATCCCAGCTCCCAGCCTGCAGATTGTCCTGCAGTATTAGCAATAATGGAAGTCTCACATATACATTGGAATATTTACAGTTCTCTCATTTATCTGTTACCTTTTTGTATACTTTATAAATGGTGAGACTGATATTCCCTAATTTTATATTCAAGGATGGCAAAAAACTTTTTTTGTGTTGGAGTTCCTATGCTAATGAATATAATGTCCAGCAAAAGGTCTAATACTCTATTACAGTTAATATATTCTTTATATTCCTAAAACGCCTGAGATACTCTCATCAATATATGACTAAGAAGTATGATTTTTCCAGTTAAAGTAATAATGAAATCTTATAAAAGGTTTGATAACAATGGAAAATTTTCACTGTGATTAGTCTAATAAACCTATGCCAACAGCTCCCTCTATGTACCATAAAAAGGATGCTAACATTCTTGCCTGGAATATGTATTTCTCTTTTAGAGAGATATATTATTAAGGAAAAAGAATCATTTCTGTCTCATTTAATCCATCTACATTGAGGATTAAGAAAGTTTCAATAAAAAAACATCAGTTGCTGTTACCTGCATAATCATAGTGATGCATTCCCCTGTTTAAAATTTCCTTGATTATTTACTGTATGACTTTAGCTGATTCATTCAATTCCCTTCTTAATCCCATTTGACATACATAGATTATTGCAATGCAGATAGTTCTCTGAGTACACAAAATGGAACAATGCAATAAAAGGACAGAAACTAATGTTATCTGTGTAAAGCTGGGAAATGGAAGATGAGGGAGCATGGGGGATTATCTCTAATGAGAGCTGTACATCTGCTTGTAAAAGTGATACACTATTAAAAGAAGAGCAGCACTACTAACTGGGGAGGACACTACTGCAGAAATCAAGAGGGTTTATTCCTCCTTCTAACTTTTTCCTTCTGTGTGACAACAGATGGATGCCCTCACCTCCCTGTCTTGCCTCCCTCCCTTCTCTGTTTAACTTGAGAAATGTCAAGGTGGGTTTGATCTGTCATCGTGTGCTCAAAAAACCTCCCTCACCATGGGCTGTGTCTGTTAAACATAATTTAACTGGCTACTGTGTGTCAGATGAACTGAGATAATCTCTGTGCAGGCTTGTAAAAATAATGAAAAATGTGATTTTTATTTTTTTTTCAACCTGTTTCACAGCAGGTTATACAGGGTTACATTACCTTGCATTTTCCATAGGCTAAAGCATGTTTAACAGTCCCTGGTACTCAGCTGACACACAGGCAAGCTGTTAAAAACTGCAGACATTTGGCTGTGAGTCTAACCATGGGTGGTGCCTGCACAAATTTGTCTAGATGTTTTTTGCCATCAGCTTCCTAAAACTAACAGCAGAATTTGCATGTTCTCTTAGACCTGAATTCAGATCAATTCCACTAAGTACTTTTTACTTTAATTAACAGAAAGTGATCTACGTGTGAATAGGGGAGGAAATAAAGGAAACTGCACACATAGAAAACAAACAACAGTTACTTATTTATTTTATCCCTAGATTTACTGTTAGCTATGGACATTGGGCATGTCTGCTTGCCAGATAATTTATCAAGCACAAGAACTCAGAAAATTATGTAATCACCATGTGGAAGTTTATTTGGCAGAGTCAAAAGTATGCCCCATTATTATTTTCTTGAAGTTTAATATTAAACCTAATTTTTTTGGAGAGGGAAAGGGAAAGGGATAAGGGAAAGGGAAAGGGAAAGGGAAAGGGAAAGGGAAAGGGAAAGGGAAAGGGAAAGGGAAAGGGAAAGGGAAAGGG
>JAOEGS010000485.1:52106-68804 GCA_025447755.1 Corythornis vintsioides | reverse complement strand
AAAGGAAAGGAAAGGAAAGGAAAGGAAAGGAAAGGAAAGGAAAGGAAAGGAAAGGAAAGGAAAGGAAAGGAAAGGGAGGAAATTAGGTTAGATCTAGATATCCTGTATTTCTGAAATTATGTTTTAGAAATTTAATATGGGATTTGAGCAGGAAAATATGTAAGTCACTGTTCACATACGTGCACATAAAGCTCTTCAGTATTCATGTACTTGAATAAGTGGAAAAGGAAATGACCCAAAGCTCAGAGAACCCTTCAGAAGTACTGCTGCCACTTTCACCGTTTCCTTCTCAATCTGTGCTCTTTCTGTGCAGTTTCACTGCTCTCTGATGCATAAACAAAGCAGCATCAAAGGTGGCCCTTTTAGGCAATCCTATCCTCTCCCCACAAAAGTTTGCAGGATACAAACCTGTTGCTCTTTTCAATAATTACGTCTTTTAATTTACTGTCACCTAGACACTACAGTGGAAAACCTTCTGTATTAATATAACCATTTGCCTCAGAAACTTTGCAGTTGAGTCAGTAAAATCAAAGATGAAACAAAGTGTTCAAGTGCCAGTAACTAATGGACTTGTGGTCTAGACCATCACAGCACCACTGTCAGCTGCCCCTTCAATGAGAGATGACACTCTGGCAGTTTTCACTGCAGCCAAACTTCTGTCCTCCAAAGCCCACCATCCCATCTGTCCTACCCACACCTCTGATTTGGCTCTTTTCTGATCCCTTGCTGGCTTCTATTCTCTTCAGACTAGTCGCCCCTGTGTCACAAGCTCCCTCAAAATGTCATCTCTGTGGTTTCTTTCAGACCACTAATGTAAAGCTCTTGGATAGCCCCCTATTTACTTGCTTCAGAGCTGCACTTAAAGATCCCACCGCCTGAAACACTGCAATCAAGCTGACAACAAAACCAATCAAGGTCTGACCTGCAGCCGTTTCCTAGGAAACCCAAGCCACCGCCACAGAAACAGATTGTACACAGTGGAAGGAAACATATATTTTGGGTGAAGGGAGAAAAAAAATTTAAAAAATAGGCATCTCAGATTTTTATTTTTTTTTCCCCAGTACTTCTGAGTTATTACAAAGCACTTCTAAAATAATAGTAATGAAAAATACTCTTGTTAAGGAAGATTGAGTGATGAGAGCCACGTAAGTACTTAAAAGTGAGGCAGAGCCTCTGAGAAAGACCATGAGCCAGGGCTGTTTGTTTGCTTGTTCCTGCTTTGCTACTGAGTCACTTCATAACCCTTGCCAAGTCACTGCAAAAAGATTTCCAAGTCATTAAGTCCATAGTTCCAATGAACAATAAGTCCAGATCAAAAAAGGTTGAGTACCTGAAGAATAAAACTTTGAAGAAAACAACAAGATTATCATGACCATCCTAGAAAAACTGAGAAAATTACCAGCAGACAAGGTCACCTCTCCTGCTCAAGGAGACAATGCCACCAAATTTCACACTGATGAGTCTGCTTAGTATGTGTATTTATTATTTGAAAATCTTTAAGTATTATTTCTCCTTGGTGGAACAATTTATTGTATGCTGTGATTTACAATTTACTTGCAAATCAAGTAAATTCACATTTACTTGTGAATCAATATCCAGCTGGTGAACACAGGGTGCACAAAGGAATAATGATATATTTTGTAAAATGGCTGATGGGTCTAACAGAAGTTGTGGACTGCAAACTGAGATCTCTCAGTTTTAATAAGATTTTTAGAATGGAATGAGGAAAAAGTCTCAGGGTGTTTTTCACCAGAGTCTAGACAATGAAAATGATGAGAGTCTTCTCTACGACCTTTCCTGTTCTGGGTAGAGAACTTTACTTCCAGGATGCGATTAATTTAATCTTAAAATAGATTTCAAATGGATCATGCTATAAGAACGGGTCTTTATTTCCACAGCTCATGAAGGGACATGAGGATGACTGGCTCAGAGGTGAATGTCTAACTTCAGTTCTCTACATTTAGTTATGTGAATTCTGCTCACAACTGACTGTGGGAAAGTGGAGGTTGGGAGAAGGCTGTCAATATCAAAGTGTAAATGAAATTGTCTTTCAGATAAGTTTTGGAGAATTTGGGAGAAGGACTTTTGGTGGTGACTCTGAGGAAGGAATCTCAGGAGGACAGGAAAGGGAGCTTGAGAACTTCCTCCTGTAGTAGGGGATAGAGTTGGGCATTGAAGGCAAAACTGACTACAGCAAAGAGTTCTGAAATGGGATAGAAATGATTGCTTTCCCAAGAAAGCAACACTTTTCTTCCTACCATGTGTGCCCATTGTTCCTCCTAAATTCAGTTCTCTGCCAAGCACTTTCTGCTTTCACAATCCTCTTCTATCTTGTATTGTGTCTATAGTGCATGATGACAATTAATAAAGAACAGTGAATCAAATCTTCCAGTTATGAGGAGACAGCAAACAGAATAATCAAGACAAAAAGAGGTTTTGGGGCAGAAACGTTAAAAGAATCTGTCAGGCTGCTCATGCTCTGATGCTAGTAAAAAGCCAGTTTTAACAATAACCCTGAGTTCCTCAGAGGGTTCTTCCTAAGCTTCTGAATGTGCCAGTTACCTTTTACAGTGACCATGACATACATCAACTGGATCTGGGGAAATGAGATCAATCTTGAGTTTTTATGTTGTGTCTTAATCCAAAGCTTTCAAAAATTCTGCCACCCTTCCTCTAGAAGATCATATTTAGTCTCCAAAACTGCTTTCCTCCTCCTTTTTTTTGTTTCTTTTCTCAACTACCTTGAATCCTTTTTTACATTTTTGAAGAGATGTTGTGTTTTTATTTTTATTCTGATGTCAGCAGTATGCCATCATACATTGCTCTGTCTCATATAGGAGACTTCATGCTGTGGATCTTATGCAATGAAAACTCATTATTCTCCTTATGCTGAGTTTGAAATGACTTAGAATATAATCTCTCTATGCCTGTAATTTGAAGTTAAGCATGTTGTTCAGACAGAACCAAAGGCAACGTTTTTGTGGTCCCTAGTGTTTGAGGAATAAGGAGAAATTCAGCAGCATTGTAATTAGTGTAATCAACACACTGTGGATTCTTTTTTAAATCAAGAGGCAGACACAAGTTGCTTTTTTATGGAGTGGCATCCGTTCAAATTCCAGTTGTGTGAAATTTGGTAGTAGCCATTTAAGCACAGCTCTTTATGTGCTGCTGAGCAGAGTTTTCTCATTTTGCATATATCATTTTTAGTAAATTATTTATAATGTCCATTGTTTTTTCCCTATCTAGACAACTATAACAATGTCTCTCCAGCTATCACTGAACAGTTAATAATTAAGTTATGTGTTAAATATTTGCTGTCCTTTAAGTAGCAGCACAGATATGTCTCACAGGACCCAAAACTGACAAAACTGCTTCTCACTTGTTTGACAGGAAGGAACAGTTATAAAGATACAGCACAAGCTGAGACAGACTTGTATTTTACTAGACAATCCTCAAAGACTCCACTGATCTCAGTTTCTATCTTCCTGACATAGAAGGTACATATTTAGGAAAGTGCTCTGAACTTCCAGTGGTTCCTGACCCTTTCAACAAGACCTCTAAGAAGATGTTTCTTTTAGGCACTAGATGATTAGTTTATGTATGAAAGGGAGGACACAGATTTCACTTTTGAGGCTGGGAAGCTGAAAGCTGAGCTTCAATTTTTTCTTTCTCCCAAGATTTCTCCCATTAATACTTACATGATGTTTAAATCAAATGATGTTGCCATAGATGCAACATTTAGGTGGATGCATTTATGTTAGCCAAGAGACATATTAATATATAAAAAAATAAACATGACCCTTTCTTCTCCAGATGCATTGTAAGAAGAATCAGATTGAATTGCAGGTTCATGGAGAGTCTTCTCTGGTGACCTGACTGAGATGCTTCTGCTGCACATAGAGCTGAAGTTTGGATGCAAACTCTAAGTGTAGTATTTATATAAACTGGCTCTACATAGCTCCTTATTTGACTTCTGTCTAGGCCCTGTAGCTCTTACCCAGAACCAAACAAGTCATTCAGGTGTGTAATTTCTATCTTGTCTTCTATTTTTTTTTTAAATCTAGATCCCTTAAAGTTAGTCAGTATGGATTGCATACTTTGCAGGACCTACCCCTTCATTTGTCAGGTGTTGTGAACTGTAAAGTAGGGTTAATTAGCACTTCCCAAACCTGTAGAAAATTACAAAGATAGCTATATTAAAGAGAGAGAACTGTTCAGAGTCTGAAGTGACAAACAGGACTGCATGGAAAGTAATTTTTTTCTGTTATGTTAAATTTTTGTGTAATTAAAAATGTGTCTGCTCTGCACTGAAATGGAAACAGGAGAGAGACCTGTCCCACATCATTCAGGTCAGGGCACTCACCAGGCTTTAGCTTTGTTGTTATACCCATAATCTGAGCCAGTCAGAGACATTGCACTTTATTCACCCCTATGAGTGCCCTAGTCATGCATATTAACTATTCCAGAACCAGTCTCTTTCCAGTCTACCACAGGCCTGAGATATATTTCCTGTTAAGATTTCTGTGAAGACTTCTGACTGAAGTTGGGTTGTACACAGTGGATTTTAATGAACAGTAACTTCACTAAATAACAGATGAGCTCAAGAGATTGGAGGAGCCTGTCTGAAGCTTTTTTGCATGTGTAAAGGTATTTCCACTTTAAGAAATCTTTCTCTTCACATATAGGGTGTATTTTCTAGAACTCCATTTATTCTGAAAACCCGAGCAAACTTTCTTAAGAGTTCCCACCAGATGAAGCAAGATAGGCATTTACCAAAATGGAAGACAAGACCTGTCTAATTTCAGCTTTCTCATTAGCCCTATCTTTCTTGAAGGGATACCTTAACTGGATGTACAAAACATAGCTAAGAATTATTGATCTTTTCTGAAATTCAGCCTCCAAGTGTGTTTAGAAAGATAAACAGGAACAGATCAGAACGAATTCACAAAAAGAAAAATAACAGCCCTCATTATGCCACCAACTCAGTTCACTCTGACACCAGTGATCTACTCACTGGACACACTATCTCTTCTTAAAAAACATTTGATTGAATACAGTGTGAGGTTTTGTTTGCTGGAATGCATTGCTTAGAATTTATTCGCAAGAAATTTACTATTACTGCCTCCTTACCTATTCTTTAGTTGTTTTGCTGTTTCTCTAGTTGATAACCTTGTTTTTCCCTTTGGCTTAATCCTCCCCTGGTCTCTGCTGCTTGATTATATGGGGGTGTTATCACCACTGATTGACTGGTCATGTCTTTTATTCTCTTTCTGTTTGTGTGGGTAGGGGGTTAAATCACTGAAAAGAAGGATTAGATGAAGGTTTGCAGCTAGTAACTCGGCACTTAGATGGCTGATGTCATGGTAATTAGACATTGGCAGGTTCCACATAATGCCATTGCTTGGCTATCATAACAATTTAAAATCCAAACGGGTTCTTTGCATCCTGTAGTTGTTTCCAACATTTTTATATTTCTTTGGATTTCTTTCTCCTCTCTAAGTTCATGGAGTTCAAAGTCTCTTTTCCTTCTTGGAAACACAATTTGTGCTGGTCTTTGCCTACAACTGATTGTGTCCCAGTTGCTACAAAATTCCTCTTCTGGTTTGTTTAATGAGAGGTTTATTTCTTTTTCTTATTTTCGTCATAAATTCTTATATATGGTGTCCTGCTGCAAAGAAAATCACCACATTACTCGCAAACGGCTTGACTACCTTTGACACTCGACAACTATCACATTGATTTTCAGGAATGGTTATTCACACACAAACCTTAACAGCCTGCCACCTGCATGTCTATCGAACCCTTTTGGTAGCCCCTGTTTCTGTGCATACCCTCGGGTCAATGAACAAACTGCTGCTGTCGATTGTAGCCATTTAGCCAGCATCTCTAGGGAATAAAGAGAAATCACAGCTACAGAACTAAAGGATAGGAAAATTCATTAAAAAAAAATAATGAATCCCTCAGTTCCTAAGCACCAATTCAGTACAGATATTTAATTACTTGGTGATCTTTACTTATAGCCTGTTAGTGAGGTATGTGTTTATGAACCTCTGCTAGATTGGAATCAAATACAGTTTGAATTCAGCATTTAAAGTGAAAACCCAAAGATTTTCCAGGTTAGATTTTTGAAATTATTGTGACAATACGGATGCATCAAGATTGCAACCACTTTGAGCATAACTATCTAATTTTGGTTTTCTTTTATAAAGGGACAGTTCCAATTTATACCTAGTGGTGAGTTATGAATGCTCCTTCATCAGTTGGAATAGGCTATCTCCACACATACATTTCCCCAAGTGCATAGCTACTGGATACAACTTTCTGGTTATTCCTAAGCATTTTAAAGACAATTGTGGTTTTTTGGTGTGATTGCATAGGAGGTACTACTAAAATTTGCAGCTCCATTTATTTGTTTTGCTCTACTAAATAATGCCTGTGTGGAGTTCTGCAAAGGTGAGCCCAGCAAAATTCTTCAACATTAAAAAAAAATCTCCCCAAGACACTTCTGTCCCCTTGTCACCCTCCTCCTTTCATGGAATGGTAGGGGTTGAAGGGACTTCTGGACATCATCAAGTCCAACCCCCCTGCCACACCCATGGAAGGCCACACAGGAACAGGTCCAGGAGAGTCATGAAAGTCTCCAGAGAAGGAGCCTCCACAACCTCTCTGGGCAGCCAGTTCCAGGCTCTGTCATTCTCACAGTTTTTGTTGTTGGTTGGTTTTGGTTTTTTGTTTGTTTGGTTTGTGTGTTTAATTTGGGGTTTGTTTTTTTATTCCCTTAGAATGAAGATTTCCTTATTAGCTTTCTCAGAGACAGGTGAGTTATGACATAACTTCCCAATATCTGTGGGGATTACACTAATTTATTGTACTATAGATCCCTTGGTATCCAGGAAATTGAGGGTTTATGTCTGACACTTGCCTAATTGCAAGTTATCCCTATTTCTGCTTCTCAGCTTCCTTTCATGTGTAATAGGGAAAGAATGCTACTGCTTGCTTAGTAAGACGTTTTGAAGTTTCATTTTGACTTGCTACCCTTGAGCCTCTTTACATTTCCAAAGAGCCTCCTCCCGTGTTGAAATGAACCCCTTCAAAATTAATCATCCTCAAAAACCCAAAATTAATTACCTACTTCATCTATTATTTCCATGTTTTGGACAGGACTGCGTTGCTTCCCTCAACATAAGACCATTCCCATCAACAAACTATATTTAGGGCATTTAAGGAGTAAGGCACTGCTCACATAAGACAGCATAAACCTCTTCAACTTCTCCAAAAGCATCTGTATGCTTCAGTAGATGGTTCTGTCATTGTTGTGTGTCCTGTGATTGTTATTTTGGCACATTTCCAGCTGGTCACTGTCTAGAATATGACTTGAACACAGACAGCAAGGTTAACACGCTTTCCTCAACAACACTCTTTCTAATTCCTTGGAACATAATTCTTTCACAACTCAGTTTTGACCCAAGGATTTTGTTTGATATAGAAATAACAGGATTCATCCCTCTGGTAAACGACTTTTTGTTCTTTTTCTCTTTTTTCTTCCACTTGACACAGGACAGGTTTATAGGATGTTAATGTTTATATACTTTATGTTACTTTGCAGCTTGTCAGAGCTTAAATTCTGAGCAAAGTGCTACTGAAAAGAGACAAAAAAGAAACAATAGTAATGATGAAAATAAATATTCTGCAAAGCCTCTTGAGATAATCTCTCTTTCTAAGATAAATTTTTTGGTTTTCTGTATTTCAGATATTCACCGATGAAACACAAATTATATGAAATATATCTAAGAATCATGGAGCTTAGGGACTCCGGTAATATCTGCAAAATGAAGATGTTTCAGAGGTGTATCCTTCCCACAAAAGCCTCTGTGGAAGACAGTGCCTACCTATTGCATTTGTTGCTGGTTGGAATCATCCCTAGCAGTTTGCTTTGTGACCTGTAAGAAATAGATTTAGCACCCACCAGCAATTACTGTGCTGACTGTTCTCTCTGTTACATAAAGCCATATTGGTAGTGGTTTGGATCACCTTTGACACCTCAGAAGCAATATGTGCATGATGAACTCTTTTACGACTCTGCTGCAAGTTTCTTTCCTGCTACACTAATGTACAGTTATAAGCAACCAGAAGCAAGCTTGCATTGTACTTCCCTGTTCCCTGTCTGCTCTTGGGATGATGAGGCATTGGATACGTAATGGTTTTTTCTGTTCTATTAAATTTTGCCTTTCTCTGGCACTGAGATCACCCTCCACACAGTAAACTCACATTCACACTGTTAAGACTCCAAACCCCAAAGACAGCACAGCTCCTTTCCAGTTGTTCACTGAAAATAGTCCCTGGTCTGTGCTAGATCTCAGACTGTGTTTGGAAAAATGCTCAGAGGATACTTGTTTTCTCCGAAGGAAATGTTGCCAAGGATTGCTTTAACAAACTAGTAGCCTGAGGAATATTTTCTGGTATAATCTAATTTACTAGTGTTGGTGGTGCCATCGTTTCCCCTCAATGCTGCTGAATATCTGTGAAATCCCTTCCAGAGCACATCACCGGATAATAATGCAAAAAGATGTCTCAAGATTATCCATAAAATGATTATAATACTTAACTCACCTATTTGTGTAACAAATGAAAATTGGAGACCTCTTTCATCAAAAATGTTGACCTCAATTTTGGACTAAAGCTTAATGAAGTGTCAGAGAAGGAAAAGATTCAAATAGTTTTGGCTGAGGTAGAGTTAATTTTCTTCATGGTAGCTGGTATGGGGCTGGTTTATGGATTTGTGCTGGAAACTGTTGGTAACACAGGGAAGGTTTTGTTCCTGCTGAGTGGTGCTTACACAGAGTCAAGGCCTTTTCTGCTCCTCACCTCACCAGTGACTAGGGGTGCATGAGAAGCTGGGATGGGACAGCCAGGACAGCTGTTGCTAGATGCCCAGACCACATGATATCATGCTCAGCATATAAAGTTGGGGGAAGAAGATGGAAAGGAGGAGGGAGTGTTTGAAGTTACAGTGTTTGTCTTGCCAAGTCACTGTTATGCTTGATGGAGCTTGTCTGGAGGTGGCTGAACACCTACCAGCTGATGGGAAGTAGTGAATGAATTCCTTGTTTTGCTTTGCTTGTTCATGCAGCTTTTGCTTTATTTATGAAACTGTCTTACCCTAACCCATAATTTTTTTTCACTTTTACCCTTCTGAGTCTCCATCCCACCACGTGTGGGCAGTGAGTGAGCAGTAAGGTGATGGCCATGGCTAAACCACAGCAATGTCTTAGAGTCTGGGATTTGTGAAATGCCCTCCTAAGACTTTGAGACAAAGTAATGATGTGTGCCTTGGGATGCACACAGTCAAAAGTTACAGTAAGGGGAATAATGGAAACAATATCATAAAACACCAAGAAATGTTCTGTAAGACATTAGCCAACCTTATTGAGTGGTGGCAGGTATTTCTCAGTGGGGAGGTTGTATTATGAACACTTCCTTTTTAGACTAATTTCTTTATTTTACACACCTATTGTCTACAGCAACAGACCACATACTGGAGGAAAATGAACACTGTTTTCTCTTTTAATGACAGGTCAGATGACACATTGGTCTAATATGCATAAAATGCCCATCTGAGGAGTGTGAAAAGTAAGATTCTTCAGGTAAAACTCTTCAGGTAAGAGTTTGGGAACATTTTTAAATATGCCTCTATTTGCTTAAATCTTCCTAGTTGTAATGTGAGAAAAACACGTCCTGAAGGAGTGTCTCTACTAACAGCAAATTCTTTGCAGACTGGCAGCAAAAATCCACCTAATCGGAGAAATGTACTAGTTCAAACAATTGAAAAAAAAAAAAAAATTCATTTTACTATCCTAGAGATCCAAATTACCTAGCGTGATGGTTATGATAGGTAGTTAAAAGAGAAACAAAACAAAAAATTGCTAAATTAAATGGCAAAAAAAAAAAAAAAAGGTTAAAAAAAATCATTTATGAAGCAGACAGATAATTTCAAAAAGCTTTCATACCAGGAATAGGGCACCATTACAATGAGAAAACCTTTAATTATGTTGTAAAGGTCTGATATTCCACTGAAATGTCATTTCAAAATAAACTTCTAACAGTTAATTATCAGTGATATTTAACTTGTGGGAAAATTAAATATCACCACATACTCCTGTGATCATTTTATTGCTTTTGTAGACATTTTAATATTTTAATGGTTTCCAAGTAACAATGAAAAAGGCATGCCACCAAGTATGCTTTTTTGGCTTTCTGTGGATAACCATATAACCTTTTGTCTTCTTCGTAGAAAACAGAGCTCTCAGTCAGTGAGGGACAGGACTGAGAGGAAATCTTTTGGGAATAAATATGGGAATAAACACTGCTATGATTCCCTTTGCCAACATGATTCCTGGGAAAGAAGTTATATTAGCTGTTATAATTAGAAATACAATGCTGATTGAACAAATATTGAAGCTCTATTAGCATTCAGCTAGCAAATCAGATGAATGTGCAGTGCTCCAGTTAGTGACCTGTGTTTTATCCAAAGCTTATAAAATGTGCAGTGTGATTGGACCTCAGGATGTATGCAGTGACCTCTATCATGCACAGATTGGAAGACTGGAATGGGAAACCTCCTGTGCACTTGTATAAATTGATACTATACAAGCTAAAGGGCTGAGATTGCCAGGCAAAGGTATGAATTTTAACACCAGAAGGGACGACTACGTGAATGACTATTCAACCAGATATTCCAATTGAATTGGCTCTAGAAATGGAGAGGCCCAACTAGCCACAACTGGCTGGGTGTTAGATATTCTTCTCCGGGGTGAGCCAATGAAGACAGCAATCAGTAAAGGGAATGATGATTTTTCCCTCACTGCACCATTTCGTTGCCTGCTTCTAGCAGTTGCTTTCAGTTCCAAACACTGTGCCACCAAAAGATCCCAAAGAAATAATACTATTATGCAAATCAGCCTGAGACCAGAATTATAAAAAGGGGAAGGAAAAGGATAGAAGAGTTAATTGTAGTCTTCTAAAGTGGTATTGCTTAAACGGATAAATGGCCCCTAAATTCTGTGCCTTAGTTCCTGTTGTGTAAACCAACAAATGCCCAACAGGGGCCCTGTTACAATCAAGACAGCAAAAAAATCCCAACCAACCAACCAAAAAATCACGATGCTATTAGATACAAGGTGGATGGGGTCGACTGCAAGACTGAAAGAGCAGCAAGTTTATTGGAAATAATGCTACCAATTGGATTTCTACATCAGCACCCATAAACTAAAGTTTTGCAGAATACAAGAGCGATTGCTTTAGTAAGTGTTTTATTTTCCTTGGTGCTTCCTGCTAGTAAACCTTTTTATGTTACATGTTCATAGGTCTGCGTAAAATCTGCTCCCATCAAAGCAGCTGGAGGCATGGCACTTAATTTCACTTGCAAGCAGGTAGCATCACAGGCAGCATCACTGGCATTTTACAGGACTATTTAAGAATGTGGCTATTAAAATGAAGAGCTAACTCTAAAGAGCTAGACAGGCAAAAGAAATTGCCAGAGCACTTTTTCTTTCTCTGGTAAAGAGACCATGGTGGTGTCCAGAGGTCTGTTAGGATGATCACAGCATTTTCTCTTTCTTTTGCTCAGATACTGGTTTACTTCCAGTGAGACATTAAGGATCTGACAGGATTAGGAGTTGTAGGAGCCTGGCTATTGTGTGCCTCAAACCTTGTGTGGTGGTAAAGTCTGGAAAGACTTCTCTGGAGGGAAATTGCACCCAATTGCTCTGATTGCTCCCAATGCCTCCTGCTCCCCTTTAGGCTCCTTTAACAAAATGAAGAATGAAGCTCTCCACAGGTGGGACTCTTCAGTTAGTCTTTTCTTCAGTTAAGCTCTCCTGCTGACTGTGCCATAAGGGAGGTGGGTGTCAGGCCCACACTACTCTCATTTCATGGGGCTCATGCAAATCAACACCACCGTCTGTAGAAATCGGGTATGTCACCCAGATACCTCAAGGGTATAAAGGGACAGAAAAATACTGATCCTGGTGCACCCACCACCGCTGAACCAGTGAGACGTCGCTGGATCCAGGGGTGGTGAGAATCTTTTCTCTTTATCTCTCCTCCTCACTATCTCACTCCCCCTCTCTTTTCCAATATCTCTTTCTTCCTTTTCCTTGAAATTTAGTCGCGCCGTAAAATAATCGCCTATGAAAAGAACACCTTTATCTGTACCATTTGTTCATAGTTTCGTTAGGGAGAATTAATCAATTGTTTTGTTCTTGTTTCTCGGAGTCACTTTTGTGACTCAGCTGCCCTGGGCCCTGCCGCACAGGGACAGCCTCTGTCGGGGCATCACAGACATTCACATCCCTCCTTGTCCACTGAGTGGGACGAGAAAGGAGTTGTTGGTTTGGACAGTTTCCAGCCCCAACTCCATCTCCTTTCCCTCCTCAAAGGCAGCCAATAACATCTCTTTTCCGCAAAAAAAAAAATAAAATCCTCTTTGTCCTTAATTCTCAAAGCCAGGGCTTGGCACTAAGCCAGATATTGAGGTGGTGTAAACTGGAGTCAATTGATCTGTGTGGCTTTAGCTCTGCTAAAGATTTATTTTACAGTGATTTATCAAACGTAGTCACAGTACTTTGGTGGGCTGGGCACAGTCTACAGCAGAGGTGAATATGATATTACTCTGTAAACTGTCTCATCTTTGACACTGCACTGTGCTATTACTTCATCAGAAAATTGTGTATTTGACATCCACCTTTGCAAAGATCTATATGACTATAGAAACTACTGATTGCAGAGAATGATCTATTTATTCAATCTCTTTTTGTTTTTTTGTTGGTTTTTTACCTCTTTTACTTGTGCAAAATGTTGTTGCCTCTTATCAGTCTAAATGATTACAAATTCACAATGGTATCTTCAAGCCCCCAGATAAAATTTTGTTGTGAATATAATGAACAGCTCAATTAGATATGAAAGACAGGGTTAGGACCAGGCACTGACTAGCATATGGAGATGTTTGTAAGTCTTTTGAATTAACTTGTTCCATCAAGATCAACCAGGTTACATTTCTAAAGAGTGTGTATATATAATGAAAACAAAAAAATGCTTTCAATCCATTTTGAAACACTTCCTTCCCAACTCTTAAAACCCACAAAGAATTAAAAAGAATTAAAGTTTAAACTAAAATTGTTTGTGGGTTTTCTTAGGTAATCAATAAATTGTTGCATGCATAATTTCCTGGCATTAATAGGATCCAATTATTTTATTTTTTTTTAAGTGGAAATAATATTGCTTGTGAGTTAAAACATATAACAAATGGTCACATGAACACTAAGAAAATCCCAGGATATTGAATATTATATGTTGGCTAAAGTTCTGACTCTGGAGGTACTAAAAAAAGCAATAAAAATAATCCCAGTTTAAATTAAATCATCTTTGCTGACCTTCTTGGAGTTTGAGCTAGTGGTAGTGAATGAGTCAAAGCGTAATATCTGGCAATAGATGAGCAGTTATTATGCTGGGAGCGATTCTCAGCTGGCTGAAGTGTTTGAAGATCCCATGTCTCACTGAGAACACTTTAATTCAGAGCAACAAGAAGCTTTATGTACACAATTACCAGCTCTTCCACAATTGTTGCCATCTCTGGAGTGAAATTTGCAGGAAATAGTGGAAAGAAAACATACATGGTGGCTCAGAACAGAAACTATTAGGTGAAAAATTTTGGCATGAGTTAAGCAGAACAGACAGCATGATCAAAATGATCCATTCTATATTTAAAATCTTGGGCCTAAAGCAAGATTTTATTATAGGGCCTTTATATTCATTATGAGCATTTGTGGGTTTTTTTAATTATTTTTTTTATGTGATACCAAAGAGTACAGGAGAAGAAGTTATTCAGAGTTTAATACTGGTCAGCTGATTTATTCCACATTAGTAGAAGGAAGAATATTCAGATGTTTTATACTAACAACTTTTTGCCATCACTTCCTATCGTGCTTATTTTAAGAAATTATTTGGAAAACCTGAAATAACAGATGTAGTCAGGACTGCTACTTTTAGAGAATAATGGTTTAGAAACCAAAAATTGAGGAGAGGAATAACTGCTATCACTGAAAATTCTCTGTGTGGTTCTTTTCTTACTAAAATTTACATAACATATCACTGGAGACTGTAAACACACATACATCCATGCCCAGACACAGAAGGAGAACTGGGGTCAGTGGACCTCCACCCATTTATACCATTTGTGGTTCTCTTTATTAAATCAGGATGGATACCCTCATTAATTTTGTCAGTAGCACAGAGCATGATTTTCACTTAAGCAAAACTAACTCCCATTGATATTGAAAAAATACTGAAGAGAACAAAGTGGATTGATTGGATGCACTGTTTATTTCAAAGCCTGTCAAATGAAAGGCTGAAGTAAAAGAAGCAGCTGGTTGCTCAAGAAACTTGGGCAGCACTTTGGCCAGGCATGAATTATACTGAAAAAAAACCCCCTTAGCTAACAGCGGAAAGAGCTAATGCAAACAATATTGGAGAAGGGCTAGCAAGTGTTCAGGAGTAGAAAACATTGTGAGGTATAACTGCAAGACTCAAAGGACATGAAAGAACTGATTTGACTTTCTGTTCTCCATCTGCCAGTACGAACTCATATGTACAATATAGGTTGCCATTTCCAGCACAGGTTTTGTGGTTCTAACCTTCTGGCAAACATATAAAAAATCCATTAAAGTGCGAGCCAAACTCCTGTCAACAGCCCAAGGAGAAGGATATAGCTCTGGCTTCCATAATTTTGCATGCAACCCAGATGGAAGTACAAGCACTTCTATGTTCAAGTGCCAAATATCTCTCCCAAGGCTTATATTATCTTTTCTTCGTCTTGCCTCAGAACAACTTCCATGCTTCTGGGGACTCCGCAGCTGTGTGCACTCTAGCGAAAGACTGTGCATGGCAAGCCAAGTCCTGTGCTTTGCTTTCCAGCTTCTGTAACGAGGTTTCCCCTCCCTCCCAGTCCCATCAGGGACTGTTCAACCAGGAAATGCAGCTGCAGAATCTTCACAGTTTCTTTAAAACTATTTTTAAAGGAAAAGTCCCTCATTTTCTTGAAGCAAGCTGCATTGCAAACCAAAGTAGAGCGAAACAGTGATGCTGGAACTACTGAGGAGAAGGGTGAGGAAAATAATACGGGGAAGTTGTAACAGGGAAATTGGAATTTAACAGAGTTCACAGTTTTTGAACATAAATTTGTACTTGAATTATGTTGTTTTAACCTTGCTATTGGCATCTTTTGTTCTGAAGAACGCAAAGCCTGAGCTTCGAGTTGCTGTAAATCACAGGATTAAGACACAAAGGTAGAATACAGAATGATTACCACACCAAAATCATTAACACCAAATGCAGTCATGCCTATAAATACTGATTCATTAAACATTCTTTAAGAGTTATTGGCTAATATTATCCCTTACTTCCTCATAAAGAAAAATGTTGACTTGAGAAAAGAAGTGACCTCTAAGTAAGGCCTGTAGCAACTTAATACATCTTAATTTAGTGCCATAATATGCCTTTTGCTCCTTCTGAATAAGAATAAATGTATTTTTCCTAATTTGACAGCATGATGACTGAGCTAGTATTATTCAAGAACAGAGAAAAACAAGGAGGAAATATAGAGGCAGAGTTTGAGCAGGTAGATGTAAGGAGAAGAGTTGTGTTTAACTGAATCTGTAACAAGAAGAAATTTCTGCTAAGTCAATTAATTTTATGGATAGACACATATGGCTATTTCTCTTGCTGCATTCAAAACCAAATCCTGAAAATCTTGGTCTCCTTCAAATGAATGACTTCTGGATAAAAATTCTTTTGCCTTCAAATATTCCAAAATTGGATGTGCAAGAGAAAAGGGTAATCACTAAGCTTTGTGAACTCTGTGGTACTGTATAGAATACACCTCTACCTCCTGGTGACTGCTAGAGTAAAATAAGCATTTTTCTGTGCTGCTTATCTTCAGTTGCTCTGAGGCAGCTGTTCTTCTTCCTATGAAGAGAAGGCAGCTATAGGTAACTCTTCACACCTCAGGGTGAGTGGGCCTGGGTATGTCTTCTTGATAACATATCAGAGAGAAGGTAACTTGGGCTCTTCCTTGAAGAGAGGACTGTAGCTCTTCCTAAAAGGACTCTGACAACACTTCTTGCATTGGGATTTACAGTCAGCCCTCAGCTCAACCCACGCATAACCTTTGAAAAAAAAAAGATGCTGTGGATTTCAGCTCTGTCCATAGAAACTGTTTGAGTTCAGAGAACAGCTAAGGTAATTTTCCAGTGTTGTACTGTAGTTCTGATAGTAGTGACCCTAAATATAAAATCAATAGCCTATCCCATCATGTATTTCATCCATTCCCTTTGTCCTGGTTCCAATGGCATAGAGTTGGTTTGTTTGTTTTTTTGTTTTCCTAGTAGCTGGTGTAGTTCTGTGTTTTGGATTTAGTAGGAAAATAAGATTGATAACAAGCTGATGTTTTACTTGTTGCTAAGTAGCACTTATCCTAAGGATTTTTGTGTTTCCTGTGCTCTGCCAGTGAGCAGTTGCACAAGAAGCTGGGAGGGAGCATGTACAAGACAACTGACCCAAACTAGCCAAAGGAGTATTTTATATTAAATGAATAATTTTATATATATATATAAATATATATACATACACACACATACAAACACA
>JAOEGS010000485.1:32485-50736 GCA_025447755.1 Corythornis vintsioides | reverse complement strand
GTATTATTATTTTAATTTATTTTAGTTTTTAAACCATTCTCATCTCAACCCACAAGTTATACTTTTTTTTTCAGTTCTCTTCCCCATGCCACTGGGGGAGGAGTGTGATATCAGTGATGAAGCAGCTGAATGGTATCTAGTTGCTGGCTGGGGTTAAACCACGACACACCTACACAGGTCACATAGTGTGCAACTTGAGAATTGTAAGCTTCTCATGTAGTGAACTAGGTTATTATCAACGCAGGCATCTATATGGAAGATATCTCTGCTTCCACAAGAGAAAGGACAGTTTGTTTTGATAATTCTGATTGCACTGAATTACATTGATGTTCTCTTAGGCATATGAAGGGTATAATTTTCTATCATTCAAGTTAGGTTGAGATACCCTGAAAAACAGATAATTTAAAGTGTGATACATAAATCTAAATAATGTTTTCTTAATGACACATGTAGTTTTTAGTTAACAGAAAAAAAAAATAATTACAGAATGGCAGGAAATTTTCTTCTCATTTTAACCTGGCTGCAATATGTAAGACACTGATATTTGTACCTGTCTCTAGCAGCTGTAGCATCATTTTCAAAGCCACTGGATGTGAGTAATGGGGAAGTTAGATCAGAATCACTGTGTCTGTTCCTTCTCATTTTCATGCATCCTTTTGGCAAGAGAAAACATTCCTTTTAAGAATTTTGTTAATTTAGGATTTAGAGTGACAAATGTACTGATTTTGGTATGTAGCTATTTTTCCTTACACATGCATTTTAATATTTTGATCTTAATTTGTATTTGGAAGTTTCCTTCTTGATTCATGCATCTGGTGATTCCTCTGAGAGAGATCCCTTCAATATGCCCATCATTTAAGAAGAGCCTTCCTGAAAAACCTCAAATTTTTCCATTCTGTGCAAGCTGGTTGGCTGCTATGACTTATTTCTGAGTCCTGGGTTCATGACTAGCTGCTAGGGTGACCTGAAGGAATAAACCTCACACCTCTAAAAGAAATAAACTCTTTCACTACCTGTCTGATGGATGACAGTAATCACACACACTCATGTAGCATTATTATTTCAGCCTGTTAAGGTCACCAAGTGTGTAAGACTGGGGTAAAATTTCAGGTGGAAATAAAAGAATAGTTTTTATAAATAACATATAGGAAAAAAAATTGCTCAAGAGAAAAAATAGAATATGTGTAACAATATGCACAATGTTCCAGATCCCAGTGACCATAGGATTCAATTAGATAAATTTAAAAGAAAAGCTATTGGCATGATCAAAAGGCTAAAGCCCCACAATCTACAGGGAAAGGTTAAACTGGGTCTAAAAGAAGAGCAGCAGAAGATGGGTACTTAATAATATTAATAAAGATAGATAGACAGATGCTACAAATTTCAAGTGAAAAACTTATTGAAATTTGAAGCCAGACAAAATAAGGTTGCCTAATGCCTTGCCCACTGAAACTGGTCAAAGAGAGAGACCCCACAGCCTCTTGGGGGTCATGTTCCAGTTTGTCCTCTTCTCAAAATTGTTTGGCTTTATCTATCAAGAATTTCCATTCTCACAGCTTGTGACTGGTTCCTTTTATTCTGTGGCACACAACTGTGAAAAGTCTGACTTTGTGCCCTCCATATTCTCCCTTTATGTCTCCTTAAGAGAAAGAAGATCCAATATATACTGTTATTTTTAAAATATCTTTTCTTCACAATGACTTTTGCTTTTTCTTTTCAAACTATACATAATGTATGCTTGTGGAGACATTACTCAATGTCTGCATTTTCTTCTGTGAAATAAAAGAAATCACAGTTGTTCACAAAGCAAACTCCAAAGTCTAGCCCCATGATTCATCTTTATCCATCATAACGAGATCCAAGATAGTTATCTCATGCTGAGGGTAACGTTTAAATGCTGGAGCATAAAGTCTAAATGGCAATTTTCAGCTCGATGATAGAATATGTTACATATTACACAGACCTGTATGATTTACTGTAAGGGTATTACTCTACAGCAGCCTAAATCCAAGTAAATTGAATCTCACCTACCCACCCTCCTTCCTACGTGGGCCCATGTAGCCAGCTGGTGAGCTTGTTAAAGGAACAAACGTAGCAATAATCAGACCCTGCAAGAGTACCATGTTTAGCTGGGGGCTGGTGATAAGAAGCTGATAACTGAGGCCATTAATGACTTTTTTCTAAATGTGGGCTGAAGTTCCAACAACCTGTGTCTTCTTAAATAAGTACCAGCGTTTGGCTTAATCTCACAATCATTATATTTCACACAACTTTCAGTGTGGTAAAGTAATTTCAACTGTTGTTAATAACGAGAGGAAACTTTTCTGTTCAAAACCTCTTTAAAAAGATACACTGTGCAAGTTAGTAGAAATATAATAAACACTGTTTCCAGAGCCATTAAATTCATTCAGTGCTGCTTTACTTCTTTTTTGTGGGCTTGGAAGGAAACTCTTAGATCAGTCATAATTACTGCATCAAGCAAGATCTGCCTAAACTAACAAGGGAGAGGGCTAATGCTGTGCCATTGTATGGAATTTACAGCCTTAGCACGATGAATGTTTTACTCATGTTGAAGGTGGGTTTTTTGTTATCAATGGAGTAAGGCCAGCTTAATTCTCTAGTGATGAAGCTCTACTTCCATGATTAATGAACAAATTGCTATTTTCACAAGGGCTCATAAGACAGCCAGTTGTTCCTCCCTGCTTATTTAGGAGACCCTTAAGGCTTTCATTGGGGACCTCATTATTTTCTATATGGCTAGAGAAAGAAATAAACAGAGCCCTAAAGGACATTTATGTATACATAAAGCAGAATAAGTTATCTCTCTAAGGGCAACCAGGATGAAATTGAGATGAAATCAGGAGCCATACGAACACAACCCTTCAGTTCTCCAAACTGTGAAGGACCTAGCTGGTATCTTTAAATTTACTCTCTTACCAAGCTTAAAAATTTCAAAATTAATGTCTGTCTTCAATAAATCAGTCAGGATTATATCAGAGCAAACAGCAATTTGTTTTGGTGCAGGGGAAAACCCCCCATCCCAACAGTAGACTTGATTAGCAGATTATGAATTTGAACATAGCTAATTATAACAATATTGATTTATTCCAGCTGAGAATCTGAGCCCCAAAGACTTCATAAAGCACTCGACTTTGTTCTGTCCTGTGCTTAACCAGGTGAATTACAATATTTCAATGCTTTGTTTGCTAATGTGCTCTGCTTCATGTGCCAATATTCCCCTCCCTGACCACAGGCAAAGAGTACTACCTGCATTTACAAGTGATGCATAGATTTTTATTATAGGAAAATGTGTACTCAGCTCTTACATGTAAGTCAATGAAGCCTCACTGACTTAAAATAGAATCATAGATCATAGAATGGTAGGCGTTGGAAGGGACTTCTGAATAAGTGAAGAAGAGTTTATCATTGTCTTCAAAGAAACTGCCATTCTGAATGGCCAAAAAAGAGCTGGAAACACTACAGTACAGTACTTAATGTTTGATTCATTTCCCAACAAATGTCATGGAAAGCCAGAAATTGGGGGTAGTCTTTAAATTAATCTCATGTCCACCAAGGGCAAAGATGAACATACATGGAGACTAAAAAGGATGAAAGGACTCCTGTTTTAATGGGAACTCCATAAAGGAGAGTGTCTGTTATAGGTCTAAGGGGCTGTCCTGACCTGATACTGTGACACTACTAAAACTTCTGCTTCATGGAAGGTCACTTATGCCAGCCCCAGTGTTTTCATGGAAGTTTTATAGGCTCAAAAAGATTCAGAAATATTTTATTACTTGTTACAACAAGTAGCTTTGTTAGCTAAGTACTGTGCTTTAGGAGGTGGAAAGTTATTTGTGTATTTCAGAAGGGAAAATATTTTAGAGAATTCCAGCAGCTCTGAAAGAAATTAAAAATTACTTTTTACTTTGTTTTGTTTCTTTTCTTTGTCGAGAGAATGTTTTAATCACCTGTAACTACATATGAAAATACAGTTCACTGGGGATAAGAATAACATGAAATCAAATAGGATTGGTGTCATCTTTTCAAACTGCATACACAGTATACTGAAAAGTCATTATAATACAGCTTTGTTATAATTCATCCTTCCATTTGTTCAGAAAGATTTCATGGACATGAAATTCCACAGAAACTGTAGTTATATTGAAGCTAGGTGTGAGAGAGTTTTCTTGATCCAGAAAAATCTTAGAGACTATTCACTTTAGAGCCTGCAATTAACAATTTAGGAATCTTTCTCAGAAAAGACAGACAAGCAGCCACACAATTTGTTGACTGGGGACTGATAATATCTTGATGTCAGAGATTCAAGTCCCCAATCTGATACAGGCAGAGTTAGAATCTTCCTTCAATTTGCCATCACCTAAGCAGAGTCCTTGCTAGAACTTTTAGTCATTCTAGAGCTGGGAAGGAAGGCAGTCTCTGCTGCTTTGGGATTTACCTCTTGTCAAAACTGGAATGGTTTCCCTAAATATTTTTGTTTGTAGTCAATCGAGGTTTTGACAACATATTTTGCTGCAACTTGACAAACCATATATATACACGTAGTGTTTTAGAGAAAGGACAGACTGCAATGACACTTGGGGAAAGATACAGCCTCAGTGCTTAGCAGTGATTTAAAAAGAGATGGCTTGCTAAAGTAAAAGCTAGAAGGCTAAATTAAAATAGAATGAAGAATACATTAGGAAAAATTAAGGGTACTATGTGAATCACATTCACTCAGCATGAATACTGCATTCGGGTGTCAGCACTTTGTCCTAAAAAGTGAAAAAAATAAAAAAAGGTCCTGAGAATGTCAACAAAAAAGCTGAGTGGTGGTGAGGAAGACTCTGTGAGAGAGAACACAGCTGATCAAGTTTAGATAAGAGGGTAACACCAAATATGTTAGTAGCTTCAAAACTAAAATAGTGGAAAAGTATCAACCTGAAGCTTTTCTAACTGCTTTTCTTTTTTTTTTTTCTTATTCCATTTCAGAAATCTGAAATGGCAGGGGGTGTAGGCAGAGAGATGAGGCTTGTTTTTTTGGCATACAAATTTTACCAGGGTATTTTTTGAGACATACAGATTTGAATGTTAAAAGAAAAATTATGATGATCTGTAAAAGTCAGTCATTTTGACACACAAGCCACATCTTTCCCTATGAAGTTTCTTTCACAGAAATAAAAAATCTTTCCTTTATTCCATTTTCAAAATGAAGACATGTATTTAATATAAAAGGCTGAGCAAGGTTTTTTTTTTTTTAGGGAAAAAAAAGAGTGTTTTTTCTCATCCCAGGTTTATGCTCTCAATGGACTAACTCAAAATCTTCTCTTGTCTACAGTGGCATTCCCTAGAGTTTAGGTGCTTTTTTAGAGACATCTATGTGACCTCTCTATGTGCTAGACAGCACTAAAACAATTTCCTTGAGGAACTCAAAAGCAGTTGGCATCATGCAGCCTGAAACTCCTTTAATTTTCTATAGCAGGTACCAGAGGCAGCTCTAGGGATAAGCAAAACAAGGAGTTGTCTGGAGTGTCAGACTTGCTGAGGAAGCAGAAAAACTTCCTTGACTCTTTTCTTTCCTTCTCTTTGCAAGTATGTAGGAAAACCAGGCTAGATGCTGCAGGCAAAGGGACTGGAGGAGAAGGTTTAGCAAAGAAAGGATGAGAATTGCTTTGGGGTGAGTGGGTGGATCTACATCCCAGGTTTTTCCAAGATACCTGCATTATTTGTACCACTTCCTTCTGTTTCTTCACTCTCTGTGGTCTAGCTCTGCCCTGAGGCTTGAGATGGCCAAATTCAGTATTTCCTACCCGGTTCTTTAGGACAAAGCTATGCAATCCCACCAGGTGAGCACTCTTGCAATTGCCCTTTCTTTTAGAGACTGTCAATTCATTTGCACTGGGTTCTTCCTTAATTGGGAATAACTTGGTATCAAGTTCCTACTTTAAATTCATCAACCCGTAAAATAAATCAAAGGAATTCTGGCAACTTAATAAACTCTGGATTAAACCCTCTGTATGGGAAAACTCCATAAGGTAAATTAAATTGGTCTCAGCAATGTCAAAAAAAGTGAGAAGTCAGTGTGGTCAGTGGGAGGAGGACTGGTACTGCATCTCTCAGTAGGAAAATCTGGCGTGTGCGTAGGATGAGAAAGTGGATTTTAGTGTCAAGTGCAGGAGTTTTTTTAGAGCAAGTAGAGAAGCAAACTGTTGAACACTGACAGCACTCCTGTATTACTTTTTAATGGCTCATAAGATCTCAAGGCTAATAATGCAAACCTCGAGGTCAACAATATCAGCTGTTTTCCTGTTAGTCATACTCCCACCTCCAAAAATGAATGTTGTAGATGTCAGGTTTTGCTGCTATGTGTTTTGAACTCAGATAATCCTATCAGTGTTGGGACAGAGCCACCCAGGGAAGAGAAAATGCCAAATGCAACATTTCCTTTGCTGTAGATGCAGTCTGTCTGCTTTTGGAAGGCTATATTATGACAGGTTTCATTTGAAAGTTCTCTTTGTAGTCATGACAGTGAAAAAGTTTTCAAAAAATGAAGTTTCTGTTTATTTTTAAAAATAAATCATCATAACTGATGATCTGTCCTTAGCAGACTTTGAATGGGTGTGGGCATTTAGACTGTGCACGATTAACTTTCCACAAAGGAACTTTCTGCTGCAGCAAATTCCAAAAACTATTTAGTAAGATTTGAAAAAGGGTTAGATAATTACAAAAAGAGTAGTGATTTCATAATTGTGTCTTCCTGGTTAGGCAGAGATTACAAAGCCTTCCAGTTTTCTTGTTTTACAGCGTCAACCTGAGCACGACCTTGCTTTGAGAATTGATCTGCTATTTAGGGACATGATGCTGAGTATTTTTTGCAAGGTGCTTCTGCAGACAAGACCAAAGTCTTGTGATTTTGATGGTTTGACCCTGGCTGGGCCCCAGGTCCCCACCAAAGTTGCTCTGTCACCCCTCCCAAGTGGTGCAGGGGGACAGGGAATAGGGATTGCAGTTAGCTCATCACACATTGTTTCTGCCACCCCTTCCCCTTCACAGGGAGGACTCCTCACACTCTTCCTCTCCTCTAGTATGGAATCCCTCCCACAGAAGAGAGTTCTACCCACAGGTCACACTTCTTCACAACCCATGACAGTGTTGATCCCTTTCACAGGATGCAGTCCTTCAGGAACAGACTGCTCCAGGGTGGGTCCCTGACAGGGTCTCAGCATCCATCAGATCATCAGCCCATCTTTGGGCATCCTCCTTCTCTGGTGCTGCCACCATCACTGAGGGGTTTATCCTTGGCTAGTGGCAGGTCCCTCTGGGATCTGTGGCATTGGTTTTATTGGACATAGGGAAAGCTTCTAGCAACTTCTCACAGAAGCTGCACATGTGGCCCCTGACAATACTGAAACATTTCTGAGGGTCTGATGTGCCAGGCCATAAAATCCACGCAGACCAGTACATCTGGCCATCCCTTTTCTCCTTCTGGCTGAGTCAATGTCAGAGCTGCTGACTGCAAGACTAAATCAGGATTTGCTTCACTAAAGTTGGATTCCATGCTGGCCATATCTGCATGGAAACCATCCCCAAGTCTGGAGTGTCTAAACCAGACAAAATAGAGCATGTTCCATCATAGTGTCTGATCCCTTTGATCATCTCCTTCTCTCATGTCCATATATATAAGATTAGATAAAACTTTTAGCTGTTTCTGATAACCTTCCTAAGTGAGAAATTTTAGAAACAACAAAACAAAACAAATAGAGGGTTATGCTGGCCCTCTGTACCAACGCTAAAAATTCAGCTATATATTTTCCTTTAAGAAGTTATCACTGCTGAGAGTATAGTATATGGCCACAAACTATCCACAAGTCTCCTGTAGTGCTTTACAAAAAGCATTCCTCTGCTCTTTCAAATATTGAGCAGCAACTGGGAGTGATTCAAAGCTTCTATCAGAGTTCATGACAGATATGAAGGAACTGAAAAAAAAAGAAATTTAAAAAGGCACAGACAGTTTGTGACCAACAAGGGAGAGAGAAGTAGGAGATATTGGGAATGGTCAGGAACACTGAATCATTATTGAAAAAATCAGATTCCCATGAACTCACTACTTGTCTCTCCTGGAGAAGAGCAAGAAAAAGAACCTGTCACACACAATCAGATGGTTTGGGACAAGTCTTATTTTCTGATTTGCATGCTGTGAGAGGGCCTGTGACACTTCTTGCACCATGTTGGTAAATAGAAAGTATAACAAGAGTGGCTTTGATGCACAAAATGAGCCACGGTAGAAATTGGGAAAATTGTGATTATGTATGGTCTTTGAGAAGACAGCACTTGTCTTTAATAGCAGTTTGTGTTAGGACTAATGTGAAACAAAGGGATTGTTCCAGGTTATGCTCTGTGCTGATTATCTGCTCAGTGAACCTTCAGTCGCAGACAATGCCTCTAACAGCTCTGCAAACTGTAGTGCTTCTGAAGCCCACCTCCCTCTTGCTCTGTTTTCCTTCAAACAGCTCTTTTTGACTGCTAAGGTACCTTGGTGCTAGTTTAGATAAATCACAGTAGATGAAAGATAGAACTTGTTACTTGTTTTTTTTTACTTAGCTTTTGACAGAAATTGTGCTAAGGGTAGCAAATGTCAGCTACTGGAAATGGCACCTGAAGACTGAAAGGAATCCAGTTTTCTTCATTTTGTTTTTCTTGTTCAGGTAGGAGGTTGAATTAAAGGCCTCTGGAAATCCTGACTAACCTGAATTATTCTAATATTATAAATATTCTAATCATTATAATGGACCAAGTGTGGCTACAGATCACTTCACAGTTGCTTTAGATATGGAAGTGGAATTTGATAACATCGATCTTGCAGGCTTGTGATGTTTTCCAAAGGCTGGAAATGTGTATTGAGAGAAACACTTAAACTACAATACCAACTGTTCACATCAAGTGGTGGCATTTCTCTCCCTTTTTCTCCTTGTTTATTGAAAAATTTTGCAAATGTGTTTTCTTTGAAAATTCTATTTTATTTTGGTTGCAATATTAGTCTCATAGTGCTTTGTTACAACTGGGAGGGTTCTGTTTTTGCCTGCCCCACCTTAAGAAGCAATTAACTGCGAACTGTTGTAAACACCTACCACCTCAAGCAGAACGGCAGCAAATTGTCTATTTTCCCTAAAACTTAGTCTTTACTTTGCTGAACTGCTCGGTCAATAAAAAAAGTACTGGGCAAAACAGATAGAAAACACAGTCAAAGGTACAGTGATCCCCGTGGAAAACAGAGGTGAATTGCCAAATATTGTCTTCCAATTGTAATGCTACCAATACTTTTGAAGGAACAGGCTGCACATCAGGTGCTAAATCCATTCCCTTCTTACCCTCCTATGAATTATGTGAATCCACTAATAGTTTGGAGGCAAGGGAGATGTTAGTATGCTACATAGTCTCCCTTCTTTTCTATGCTCAGCCTTGCATGTTCCCTTAAGGTCCTTTTTTTTTTGCTTCCCTTCCTGTCCTAGATGAAATGCTGAGTAATGAGGCTTTGTGTTGGAAAAATGAGACATATCCCAGAAAACTGAATCTTGAATTATTTTCAGGGAACATAAGAATGCAACTCAGAATAGTTGTTTTTAATGATGGAAAGTTGTAGGGATGTTGCAGGTAACACACAGTGAGGGACACACTGTGGAAAAAAGAGCTCTGCTAGTCCAAGTACAGACATTTTTAGTGGAGTCTCTCACAGAAAAAGAGAATTCAGGTTTTGTTATGCAGCATCACTTATACACACAGCTGCTGCTTCCAGAAAGTGAAACTTTTCTAACTCCTGGTTGATATAATACAACACTGAGATGAAGATCAGTGGAACTTGTGGATTGTGCATAGATAATCCCCAAAATACTACAAAAATCACATACCATTAAGCACTAAAGCAATTTAATTAAAAATTACCACCATTTGCTGGTGTTAGCACTTTGTCAAAATGAAGTACTGAAATATATATGTTTCAGATGCAGTGGTAGATGTAGAAACAAATCTGCAAACCCTTTTGTTCTGGATTTTCATTTTGCATATTAAAGCTGTCATTTCAGAGTAACTTTAGATGTCAGTTTCAAATTGCATAAATCAAAATCCCAACAGATTTCTCCTAAATGTAGCACATTACTGCAAAACATTTCATTTTTCAACAAAGGCAGTTTGTATAAGTGTATATTGTAAAAAGTATAAATGTTATTTGTAACAGGAAAACATTTTCTTAGCAGAGGAGAACAAGCCATGAGAGGCCAGAAAATACTGAGTTCATCCAGCCAACTGATCCTTAATGGGGTAAGATATATCATGTCACTTTAACTCCTATTTTCCTCCCAGAAATCTTTCAGAACAGGTTAAATAATCTATTCTAGTACTCCATCACCTTGACAGGATTTTTTTCCTATTGTTTGAACTAGTTTCTGTTTTTTCCTGGTTAAGTTTAACTTTTTAGTTGTCCCTTGCATCCATCATGAACAAGGAAGGCTCTTTTCTCCTCATCTTGTCCACCTCTCAGTTTGTTCAGCTCAAATAGCTGCAGTTTCTTTCAATCTTTCTGAAGAGATATTATCTAGATGACTAAATCATTCTTACTTGAAATGTTTGCACCATATTATCATGTTTTTAACCTCTTAGCCTATACTTTAAAAATACAGATAGATCAGAATCACCATCACCTAAATTATAGCTTTTTTTTTTTTTAGTTCCTGATTTGTTTTGAGCACAAGCATGAAGTTTCTTCTTCACAAAAACCTTGTACTTTGTTTCCCTGGAATATAATTTCTTCACTGCTGTGTCCTCCAGCATAAGAATATTTATTATCATCAAACAGCTCTTTTTATGAAATATGCATTTGTATTTGAAATCAAGAATATGAATTTACAAACAAGCCCTACTCCTAGTTAAGTCAGTGTTAAGAACTCCATGGGAATTGAGTAGCAGGAGAAACAAACCCTTAAAGTGCAGCTGGGCAACAATTTTTGTTGACTGTAATGGGCTGCAGATAACATCTGTAAGCGAAGTTAAAGACGACCTTAGAATGTGTTAGGACACCAGTAATACATTAAAAAAAAATAAATTAGTTTCAATAAATAATGTTAAATTTTAAAAAAAGGTAGATCATGTTTTTCATAGGAAATTAAAAATTGCTCTCCCACAGAAGAGTAGGAGGTTTACTTCTTTGCTAAGAACACATATTTAGTGCATGGTAAATACACTTTATAAAGACTCTTTGCCTAGAGGTTATTCCAATAACCTCTAGGCAAAGAGTTACTTGAATTGGTTACCATTCATCATTATATGCCTGTCCTCTTTCTGGCTCCAATCCTTAGTTATTCAAGGTTAGTAGTGAGTGCTTTCTCTTATGAGTTACAGTGACTCTTGAAATATCTGTCTTAAATGATCCTTAAAATCTTAAAAGGAAAGTAAAAAGAATGGCTTAGGTCATGGTTATAAAGAAATGATGTAAGATTGCAGCTTCTGGGGTAAAGTGTGTATATTTTTTTGTTTAATTAACATTTTGAATTTGGGGTATTGAATGATGCAGAATTTGCAAAGAAAGATTACTTCACTCCTAGTTCCTATAGACACCAAAACGAAGTCCTGTCCTACTGAAGGAAATGACAACCTTGTCTCTGATTTATACAAGAGCCAGATTTCACTCTATGTTACTGTGCACTGTTAGTCTGAAGTACTATTACACCCACAACCTCAATTTTTGCATTTTCTGGGTTTTGATGGATTTATTGCCGGATACCATGCAATAGCAAAGTGAAATATTCAGAAAGATGCATAGGACAAGCCAATAAAGGTAAAAAATAGACTCTTGTTGTTCTGTACAAAGAGCTCGTTTCTTATTTACTCGTGCATTTCTTCTAAGTGACAAACAGGAAAGACTGGCAGTTTCAAATTAGAGGTTAAGCAAAGGGTAGCTAAGAAGAACAAGAACCAACTACCTTTGTTTAAAAATAGAATTAGAATGAAGCTAGCAACCTGAGGGAATTGACATGAAGCAGATTATAAGGAAATTGGGAAGATTCTTTTATTACAGTTAAAAACCAGAAGAAATGAAAAATGTGCCTGCTTTACAAAGTTCCAGTTCTGCCTTCAGCTGTGCAGACAAACTAGTGGTATCAAACCAGTTAAGACTGAAATGAATCCTGAAGGCAAACAGAGATCATCCCTTCCATGATATCCAATTTGTGTGTGCATCTTACAGCGATGCAAATGTCCAAAGCTTTATGGGCTGTATTCCTTTCCTGTAAGATACCAATTAAAAGGTTAACGTGCACTAAAATCTTAGCATTAAACCAAAACTAAACAGCCTTTTCAATACAATTAACTTCAAGGGTTTGATTATTATTCAGATTAGACTCTCTGGTTCAACTTCTCTTTTGCATTTGCAAACGACTTTTCATTTCATACTGACATCAGAGGAGGAGAATGTATTTCAGGCACTAGTGAGGGGGAAAAAAAAAGGGTGGATGCTGCAATAGGAGAAATGGGAATTTCACAGAGCTCTGCGTGCAGTTACAAGATGCTAAGGTGTGTTGGATTTGTTCCCTTTCTGGCTCGCATGTGCTCATCAGTTCTTTTAGTAAAGACTGCTCAGATTCCAAAGTGAGGGCTAGAGTTGATTGTAAATCATCATATTCATTGTGACTCGGCTTAGCAAATTATCTTTTGAAATTGGTAATTTCTAGATACAGTCAAACAACAGAATTCTTTCCTGTGGAAAATTGTCTTTTTGATGAAAATCCTGAAGCTTTCGTTATCTGACGAAAATTGCAGGTTTGTGGGAAGCAGACACTGTAGCCACATGTTTAATGCAAACACAATTTTCTCTCTAAAAAACTTCCTGGAAAATGTTTGACAGATGTTAATAATTTCTTACTTGCCATATACCTAACTTCTTCCTGTACCACATTACTGAGAAAGCTGTACACAGATAGAATCTGGAGCATTCCAGTCCCCTTAATCCATCTGGGTGTAGGTGAGGATGAGGTGTAGTACACAGCATCCAGCAGTTCACAGCTTCTGGAAATTCATAACAGATAGCTAAAAATTAGGATTTTTTTTTTTTTCCTCTTAAAGAAGTATGGGGCCTCCTTTAACACCAATGACTTCTGGGGACATGAGAGACAGAATAGCTCTGAAATGGTTTCCTGTGCTCTGAAATGCTAAATGGTGAGGTGCAGCTCTTCCTTTGGTAACTGTGGGCTTGGTGAAGTTCTCCTGCAGCATTCTGCAAAATTACTTTCTGTGGATAGGCAGGTCAGCAGGTGAAGGGTGTTGATCTGACAGCCCTCAGTGTACTAATGACACAAAGCAGCTCATTTTCCCTCTGCGTGGCTGAAATTGGTATGTAGAGAAAAATCTGATCGTTGAAAATTTCATTAGAAAAAAAGCAGTCTGATCTGGGTGCTTGATTCCTGCTATTAAAAAGCTTTGATCTTATCAGTTTCCAGGTATTTGTTCTTGATCTGCTCAGAGTCCAGAAACTCCTGTTTCTCATTTATACTTACTATAACATTTATTCTTGATCTGGACCTTATTTATCATCACCTTTGGCATGAGAAACTTAATGCATTTTGATACCAGACCACAGTGGCACACTAGCAACTGTCAGAAACAAGTTGGAAGCTTGGTCAATTGCAACACATCTTATTTATGCTAATATCTATGAATTTAATTTTAAACAAATCCAGAGTATTCAACTCAATGGCCTTTTCCAGTGGTAGATCCTGGTGACTTCACAAATCCAACTCCTTGTACTCTAAGTTTAATTATAGAGGCAACATACTTATTTCAAATCTGATATCAGGAAGATATTGACTGACAAGATACAATTACATGTTTTCTCTCTTTTGCCCTAATAAAGTCATATATGTTATCCATCAAAAGAACCAAATTCCACTCTTTCCTACCTTGACACTACTTGCAATGGTACCAAAGTGAAGTAAATGATCATGTCTAAATAGAAGATAAGGAATACTTTTCCCTTGCACACAATGGACCTGTTCTGCCAGAGCAATCAAGGTAAAAGCAGAAGGCACAGATGAGCACAATGAAATATATAAAAACCTTTCATATCCATCTTCAGTAAAATATGTCCAAGTGATTGAAGCTGGTTTCTGACAAGGTGTGCTTGTATCAACATCTGGCTTCCTCTTAAAGGAACTCACTTTTACTTCATAATGATATTAAATTAAGGAAGATTATCTGAACATTCCCTGTAGTTCTTTCTTTATATACCATTACCCAATGCAATTAGACATATGGCACACTAGAAGCCAGTAATGCCCCATTTATAGTAATAGAGTCTAAGTGTCAATAACTCTATATGTAATATGAAGTGTAAATCTGATAATGTATTGAGGAGATAACATTCAGTATAAGTCCCCTAGCAGTAATTTTTTTCTTCTACAGTGGAGTCCTAAGTGTAAATCAATTCCTAATGTATGACATGCACGATCAGTTTAGTTTCCCTTAGTGCTGCTTTAATTGCTGCCACTCTGCAAAATAAATAAATAAAATAAACCCAACAAAAGCAACCCAGCCAAACAACATAACAAACAGCAAAGCAAAACAAACCAAACCCAAAACCAACTCACAAGCAACCAACAAAAAATCAGTATTAAGGAAAGAATAGACAGAGACAGAACTCATGTCTGAAATACAGAAGTTGTTTAAGCCCAAAACATGACTTGAATTATACACCTAAAATCAAGGGCTGGTACTTTTCTATGCTCCTACTTCATGTATAGAGAGGAATGAATATAGACTAATCTAAATTGTAATTTCATAGGTTGTTTATACTGCATAAAAAAGATACAGCAGCTGTTTGAAAGACAATTTGAACTAAAAGATCTCTGTATTGAATACTAAAGTATTTATATTCAGTTTTTTACATTGTGTTCTGTTTTCAGAATAATTGGTGAATTTGCTAAATCACTGGTGTACTTGTTAAGGTTTAAAGAAAATGTATTATTACATGAATACTGGCTCCCCTTAATCTTCCTCCTTGAGTCTAAACGTCTGTAGCTAAATGCAACACCTTTGGCATAGCTATCTTTGCTGAATCAAAACAAACAGCAGTGAATTCTTGTTTAAACTCCATCAGCCGTGATGATTATACTATGTTTGTAATGAAGCAAGGCCACTTGATAACACTGCAAGGCCACATTTCATAGTGTGCAATAGTTTTTACTGTATATATGATTTCACATGTCATTAGCCAGACTTTTCAGATGTGTTCCAAGTACTTTATAGAAAAAGCACTAACACACTGAAACAAGATTATTAGCAAAATCAATACCACTGAATGGGGTTTTTTTTTTTCCTACTTGCTGTTGGTAACTGCTCTAGCAAGACAAGAATGTTATAATCTTAACATACAGGTCTGGATTTCAATAGTGCTGAATCAAAAATCCCAGCTCTTTCCAGAAGTATTGGCCAGACTATACTGGAGTTTAAGTGAAGTATAGGCAAGACCTGAGCCTCAGGACCACCTCCATTAAGTAAGGAAGCAAAATAAATAAGATTGTGCCAGGTTTCTCTTATCCTTCTTTCCTTCCTATGACATCCCTGACTTCAGAGTGGATTCAAGTAAACCAGACTTGCAGCTCCAGTGTGTTGTGAGCAGCTCACTCTCTTGGGCTGTCTCCTTCCCATACCCTCAATGTTACATTCCCAGTTGCTCACCAGCATTACTCCAGACAGACATGTCCCATTCTTCTGCCTTTCCTTCTCTAGCTCACAGGGAAAGACCCTTGACTGACAGAGAGGAGTCAGAATATCCAAAGTGTGAGGGTGACCTAACACTGCTCACATCTCATAAAGGTGAGAGGATTTTATCCATCAGAGTAAGAACTCATATGAGGACTGGGGTCTCTCAGGAGGAGAGTGTGGTGTGGAGTAAGAACATAGAGCTGTCTTTGAGAAAAGCAGAACTGAATTCTGAGAGCTTGTGGAGGTGGGAATTGGTAGAGAGAAGGTAGTAAATTTATAGTCTTGGTGGCTAGCAATTGGGTTAAGATGGTTTGGCAGATCTGTGACAAAGAGTGAAAACAAAGTTATATTTATACCTTTTGGTAACACTGAGACCAGCAAAAAAACCCAACCCAACCAACAAAACCAAAACAGTAACAGATTTGACTGCAAATGCTCATAGCTATGTTATCTGATTATGTGTATTCTTTATTAGAAATGCTGAATTTAAACTCTTCTGAACATTTTCTGTAAGCAAGCATTCCATTTTATCACTGCATATGTGATATGATACAATGCTAATATATTTTGCACTTGAGTGACTGAAGTACTATTATTTAGTCATTGTTTGTGATTATTCACTCCTTACAGGTTTAGATACATTGTTAAGTAATTTAAATAATCTTGTTCTTTTGTTGATTTCAGGAGATACAGAACATAAGTAGTTTTTCCTCCTTCCTCTCCCTTTGGATGCTAGTAATTTATTGTAGTGGTACAGAAAAGACCAGAAAAAAACCCCAAAACAAAACAGAGAGAAACTTTGATTGAAAGGCAGGCTTGTGTAGTTATATCCTGGTCTGGAAAGAAATTATATTCTTGTTTAACTTCATTTGTATGAACAATCTGATGTTTATGATCACAGACAGGAAGATAATAGTTTATTATTTGCAAATTAAGGACTAGAAAGTGAAAAAAAATTCTTTGTGTGTCTATATGAGCACAAAAATATGTAAAAATGAAAAAAAAAGACAAGGGAGCTTTTCAGATTTTCATGCATTTCATCTGGAGAAGTTGATTCAAAAATCGAAAAGTTTAAGAAAAAGAAAATAAGTTGCTTTTGCAGTTTTGCAGAAGAATAATTCTGTGGACCTCACTTGAGATAAAAACATTATCTCCCCAAGCAAAAGTTTGACCAGCTTTGCTCTGAGACATAGTGTGAGACTTATTTCTTTATCGGAATGATTACAAAACGCAAAAGAAATACTGCTTTGAGTTTAGACATGCTGTAAAAATATAGATAGAATCCTAATGTGGTCATATAAGATTCATTTAATTGCAGACATGTATTACTTATTTAGACTTTTGGGCGTCACGATGGAAACATGCTGCAAAATGTTTTCTTTAGCAGTGGCCAATCTCCCTCGGGATAGATGTCTGCCCTCTCTTAATACTGACCTTGCCAACATGTAATTAGATCTATTCTAATTTTATCATTAACTTCTTAAACTGCCTAAGTAGCCTCTGTACAGGCAAAATGAATTAAACCTCTAGCTGACAGGAAAATCCCTAAATTCCCCTCCTAACTTTTTGGTTTGCATTATTTCAATATTTGAAAAGACGAAACTGTGAGGAAAAAGAAATTTATTAGGTTTTGTGGGACCTGAAATAGTCCTGCCCAATATGTTCCAGGAGACTGGATCTTACTAGTACCTGGGTGGTAAGGCAATACTCATCTTCCTGGCAGGAATAAGGATCTTCTGAAAGGTGGTCAGTCTTCAGTGCAATTTAGTCAGCTAGACTTGGATGTCTAGTTTCACTTAAGGGATCTGTAAGCTCCCAAACATCTACCCTTCTACTGTGGCAGCTGGATACCAGATGGGTGCCCCTAGGGAATCTCAAATGGGACTATGTGCCTGCACTCAGGAAAAAGTATCAGCTCCTCTAAGTCTTCAGGTAAATAACATTAAGAGCATTTAGAGACAGAAGGTTTTTTAATTCATGCTGTTTATCACTTATTATTTAAATATAGCTTAACAAGGCAAACAAAGCAGAGTGCCTGTATCTCATTATCTTTATATATTCTGGAAAAAAAAAAATAGACAATGCACAAAAAGTGTCAAAAATTGAGCAGCTTGTGGTTATGTTGCTATAGTTACGGGATGATCAGAGGCTTTGCTGAACCAGAAAAAGAAATGAGCAGTTTCAAATAGTTTTTGCACATAGTCACTGCAGAGAGTGTTACATTCCCAACTACACAGTTTTGGTCTTTGCATTGGTGAAATGCAAAGAAGCCATTTGTCTCCTGAAATTTCTTATGAATAAAAATAAAACATTTGCACTTTATATATAAGAATTTCCATGTAGATTTTAAATAAGAACAACAGATGCTATTAATAGACATGGTGAGAAAATGTGGGGTTTTTTTTTTCCGTTTTTCTCACAATTACTTTTTTTTTCCATTATTCATTATGAAATGAAGCACTTAACATTTTTTTGTTGCTGATAACAGTGAAAACCGGTTATTTACA